>WOXC01000020.1:0-292674 GCA_011680675.1 Gymnobelideus leadbeateri | reverse complement strand
GCGCAGGAGCCGAGGCGAGCCGAGCCCAGGTCCGCGTGAGCCGAGGTTTTAGCCCCAGGGCGGCAGGGCCAGCAGCCAGCTGGAGGAACCCCAGAACACCAGGAGCAGTGGTGACTCCAGAATTATCAACATAGACATGCCTAGGACAAAGTAAGAGGTTAGTGTCCTATGGACTTTGGGACCTGTATTTGGGGAATGCGTCAGCTCCCTCCCCTGGGGGCTAGAAGCCACTGAGGACAAACGCCATTTTGTAGTTTTCAGAGGCAGCTCCCGCTCCCAGCCTGCAAATTTGTAGGGAGATCCAGCGATCAGTCTTGGGGGGTAATCGCTCCTGCTTTAACCTCCCTGGATCTGGATTGTGATCTAGGGTGGAAGTCGTGGGTGGGTTTACAGCTTGCCAGAAAAGGAAGTTGCCCCCCACACGTTCGGGACGAAAATTCCTCTATCTGGCCTTAAAGCCATAGTGTGGTAACAAGCCCAAAAGTCAAGCAATCAAGTGGCAACATGCCAAGGCAAAGGAAACAGAAAAATGCAACCCTAGACTCCTATTTTGGGGGCATACAGCTCCAAAATGACTGTTAGTCAGAAGTCCTACTCCAAAACCCCCAGGGGAAAACATGAGCATGTTGCAGGCCACAGAGGACTTAAGAAGGACTTTAAAAATCAAATAAGAGAAGTGGAGGAAAAATTAGAAAGAAAAATGAGAAGGATGCAGGAAAAGTATGAAATGAGGGTCAACAACCTGACTGAGGAAAACAACACCTTAAAAAATAGACTAACTCAAATGGCAAAGGAGGCCCAAAAGGGCAATGAGGAGAAAAATGCCTTAAAAAGTCGAATTTGCCAGATGGAAAAAGAATCTCAAAAATTCACTGAGGAGATTCATTCCTTCAGAGTTAGACTGGAGCAAATGGAAGCTAATGACTTTATGAGAAATCAAGATGCTGTTAAGCAGATCCAAACAAATGAAAGATTAGAAGGCAATGTGAAATATCCCATGGGAAAAACCACTGACCTGGAAAATAGATCCAGGAGAGACAATTTAAAAATTATTGGACTACCTGAAAGCCATGATCAAAGAAAGAACCTAGAAATCACCCTTCAAGAAATTCTCAAGGAAAATTGCCCTGATGTTTTAGATCCAGAGGGCAAAATAGAGGTTGAAAGAATCCACAGATCACCTCCTGAAAAAGATCCCAAAAAGAAAACTCCCAGGAATATTATAGCCAGGTTCCAGAATCCCCAGATCAAGGAGAAAATACTACAAGCAGCCAGGAAGAAACAATTTCAATATTGTGGAAACACAATCAGAATAGCACAGGACCTGGTAGCTTCTACACTGAGGGATTTAAGGGCATGGAATATGATATTCCAGAGGGCAAAAGAACTGGGAATGAACCCAAGGGTCACCTACCCAGCAAAACTGAGTATTTTGTTTCAGGAAAAAATATGGTCATTCAGTGGAATAGAGGACTTTCAAGCATTCTTGAGGAAAAAACCAGAGTTGAATAGAAAATTTGACATCCAGACACAAGAAGTAAGAGATGCCTGAGAAGGTAATCAGGGAAAAGAAATCAAAAGGAACTTATCAAAGTTGAACTATTTACATTCCTATATGGAAAAGCAATAACTGTGACTGATGATATCTTTCTCACTATGAAAATAATGGAAGAAGGGGTGTGGTCATATGAATACATATGTGAATGTGTGTGTATATGGTTACAGTTATATATGGATAGAGGGCATAGGTTGAATTTGTTGGGAAGGGAGAATACTCAAGGGATGAAATTATGAGGTGAGAGGAAAGTGGCAAGAGGAGATGGGGAGAGACATGGTAGGGTAAACTATCTCATGTAGGGGAAGTGGTTGCAAAGGAGGGGGAGAATAAGGAAGGCTAAAAAGGCAAAACCACATTCACATTGAATTTGGTTCAGGGAGAAAATAACATACATACTAAATGGGATATCTCAACCTGCAGCAGGATAGGGGGAAGGGGGATGAGAGGAGGGATGATGGATGGGAGGGCATCCTTGGGGTGAGGGGAGGTTGGAAGTACCCACTATAGAAGAGGGACAGGATCATGTAGGGAATGGACCAGGTGGGGAGTGGGATGAGTGGGAGGGAATTATAAGCAGCCTTGTACAATATATCTACTATGATAATGTTTTGCATAGCTAGACATGTACAACATATACTGAATTACTTATATCCCAAGAAGGAATGGGTGACAAGGGAGGAAGGAAATGGATCTGAAATTCGAGGTCGTAACATTAAATGTTTCAAATATATATATATATAAATACTATTATTAATACTCTTTTGCCTATAATTGGGAGATAAGATGTGCAGGCATTGGGACAGAAAGATTCATCTTCCTCTAATGGAAAAGTCGATGGGGGTATGGGAGAAGGCATGGGAGAGAGCAGATTGGAGGAAGCGATATCTTGTGGGACTGCTATTCAGGGAGGTTGGGTAGGGGAATAATGGGGGGAAAATGATTGTAACTCAAAATCTGGCGGAAATGAATTTTGTAAAACAGAAGTTAATAAAGCATTTGTTTAAAAAAAAATTCTTAGTTTGCATGGAAACTTTGCAAAAATTCACCATGAGATAGTGCACAAACACTTAATAAATACAAAAAAGCAGAAATAGTAAATGCATCCTTTACTGAATGCAGCACTATATAATTAACAAAGACCTCCTAAGAAAGGGTTCAATCTGAAATGAAGATTAAATAATTTATTGCTAAAGAATGTATGGATCAAAGAACAAATCATAGAAACAATGATTAATTTAATTTCTTTAAAAAAGAACAAAAATGAGAGACTATCCCAAAAGTGTTCAGCCAAAGTATTCCTTAGAGGGAAATTTCTATCTCTTTATTCTTATATCTGGGCAGCTAGATGGATAGTATGCAGGGCCTGAAATCAGCAAGGCTCATTTTCCTGAGTTCAAATCTGGCCTCAGACATTTACTAGCTGTGTGATCCTGGGTAGATCACTTAACCTTGTTTGCCTCAGTTTCTTCATCTCTAAAATGAGCTGGAGAAGGAAATGGCAAACCACTCCAGTATCTTTGCCAAGAAAAACACAAATGGGGTCATGAAGAGTTGGACAAGACTGAAAAACAACTGAACAATTACTAAACAACAACACCACACTTATACCAACAAAGGACTAAAAGAACAGACCAATTAATTAAGCATCAACTAAAAAGGTAGAAAAGCAACAAACCCCAACTGGACACAAGGATGGAAATTCTGAAAAATCAAAGAAGAAATGAACAAAACTGAAAGTCAAAAAATCCTCAATTAAATTGATAAATAAAACTATGAGCTTAAAGAAACTAATAATATAAATAGCTTATCAGACATTTTTTTAAACAGAGGAAAACCAAATTGCTAATAACAGAAATGAAAAAGGAGAATTCATAACAGGTGAAGAGGAAATAAAGGGAACTATTAAAAATCATTTTATCCAACTACATGAGAATAAAATTGATGACTAAACTGAAATGAATATTAGCAAAAAAATATAAAATAGCCAGAAATAGAGAATTTAAATAACCATATCTCACGAAAAGAAATTAAGCAAACTATAAATGAATTCCTAAAGAAGAAGGAAAAAAACAAGACCAGATGGATTCATGTAGCTTCAATTCAAAATTCCAAAAATAATTAACTCCAATATTACATAAACTATTTACAAAGATTAAAAAAAAGAGAAGAGATGCTAGCTACCTGTGTGTTACCTATCTGGTAATGAGAAAAGTGCTTTTATACAAAGCCCTTGAAAACCCTAAGAAATATAAACTATCCAGCTAATCTATTTCTTTCCCATTCCCTAAAAATCAAATTTTATGATATGAGTTAGAAGACAGAAGTTTGTGAGCATATGTGACCAAGAAAAATCCAAATTAAAATTTCTTGAGATAATCTGAAAGAAAGGAAGGTGTGACACATTCACATACAGATGTAGATTTCTGAGGATGAAAAAGAATAGAATTTTAAAAGTGCTAGACTATAAACTGAGGGTAGTGAACCTTGTTTCTGACTCACTGGATAAGATTCAAGTGGGGTCATATATGTGCAATGCTTTGCAAAGCTGGAAACAATAATACGACAGTTATCATACAAGTGGATAATTGGGAGTTTATGCCCAAGATAAGTATGGAGACAGTAAACAAGCATCTGGCTGCGCCCAAAGTGTCCAAGTCATAGACTCAAAACATTTGAGAGGGGGAAGGGAGTTAGCAGCCCTCTTTCCCAGCCCATGGAATTAACACTGGAACATACCCAACAAATGGTTACCAAGCTGATACTTGCAGACTTACAAGGAGAAAGAACCTACCACCTCTTAAGGCAGCACATCTCAGTTCTGAACAGTTCTAATTGCTAGAAACTTCTTTTGTGGGGCAGCTGAGTGGCACAGTGAGTAGAGCACCAGCTCTGGAGTCAGAAGGACCTGAGTTCGGATCCGGCCTCAGACACTTAACACACACAAACAAAAACCTATCGGTGTGACCTTCGGCAAGTTACTTAAAAAGAAATTTCTTTTGTTATCAAGTCTAAATTTCCCTCTACAAGTCTCATCCATTTTTTCTTAGTTCTTCATTCTGAGGCTAAACATAAGTTCTCTCCCTCTTCTACACAACACATGTCATTAGAACCAAATAACACTGACCAATGGAATTTACAGTTGATGAGCTTTGAAAAAAGGAAGGAAGGAAGAAAAAAAGAAAAATGAGTCCTCAAACTACAGGCCAGTGAGCATTCTACTAGCAAAATGTTAAAATGTATTATTAAAATGATTTTTAGTGAAAACTTAGAAAAAGGAAGTGGTCATCACAAAGAAATAGCATGGCTTCATCAGAAATAGGTCATGCTAGACTAACCTTATTTCCTTTTTTCACGTGTGATAGCTGCTAGACTGGTAGACTAGCATATAGTTTACTTGGATTTTAGCAAAGCACTTCAGAAAAACTTATGCTGTTTATTGGGACAACATATGAAGTTGAGTGTTAAATTATAGCATAATTAGATGAATTTGGAACTGACTGAATTCAAAGAGTAGTCATTAATGGTTTGATGTTAACTAGAGAATTCTCTATTTGAGTGCCTTTAGGATTTGTACTTGCCCTGTGTTGATCAATATTTTTATGAATGACTTGGATAAAGGCATAAATGACATGTTATATTTTCATATGATATAAAGCTAGAAATGATAGCTAACATGTTGGGTGACAGAATCAGGATCCAAAAGAAGGTTTCCATATCTCAGATTAGTCCAAATCTAATAAAATGACTTTTAATCAGAAAAAAATGTAGTCTTATACTTGAGTTAAAAAAAAGTCAGTGCCATAAATACAAGATAAGGAAAACATGGCTAAACAACTTATATGAAAAATATCTTGGGATGTTAGTGGGTTAAAGGTTTAATATGAATCAAGAATTCGACATAGCAGCCAAAAACAAAAATGAATGTGATCTTTGACTACTTTAAGAAAGGAGGGGTTTCCATGATTAGGGAGATGACAGTCCTGCTGTCATGTCCCTTGATGAAATCACATTATATTCGGTATTGAGTGCCACACAATTAACTAAGTTCTAAAATATACCGTGAAGGCCCGCAAGAGAGGAAACAGTCTCAAAATTGTGCCCTATGAAAATCAGTTAAAAGTATTGGGCATAACTAGCTAGGAGAAGAGGTATATTGGGAAGACATTCTCAGCTATTTTCAAGGTTTCTCTATAAGATATTTAAGGGCTATCTGAAAGGTCTTTCCCTGTCCCCTTTGATGATAATACATTCGCTCTGAGATTACTTCCAATTCACACTGTATATGTTTCACATATAGCTAGTTTTCTGCATGTTGTCACTCCCTTTAAAATGGGAACTCCTTGAGGGCAGGTCTGTTTTTGCCTAGGGTTTAGACTTTCCCCTTGGTCTTCAGAGACCACACTAGGAAAAAATGGGTACAAGTGGCAGAGGCTAATTAAAACATGATCTGAGGGAACACTTCTTAACAGAACTCTCCAAAGATGGAATGGTCTGCTTAAGGAGGTCATAGTTTCTCCCTTACTAGAAGTCTGGAAAAGACTGAATGACCACTGGTTTGGTATATTATGGAGAAGCTCCTTGTTCAGGTATGGGTGGGACTAGGTTAGTTCTGAGATCCACACCACATCTGAGATTCTGTTTTTCTTTTTCTTTTTGGAGGGGGGAAGGAAGGGCAATTGGGGTTAAGTGACTTGCCCAAGGTCACAGGCTAGTTTTTGTGTTAAGTGTCTGAAGTTGTATTTGAACTCAGGTCCTCTTGATTCCAGGGCTGGTGCTCTATTCAATGTGCCACCTAGCTGCCCCTATTTTGTTTTTCTGAGTCCTGTTTAAAATGTACACTCCACTCTGTTAGGAATTACAGGTTTTCCCAGAGATGTTTTCCTGGTATAAATTTAAAGTTAGATCAGGCAAAAGAGATCCATTGTTGCTATAGATTATAGTTCAATTAAAAAGTCCCTGGAGAGGGCCAGATGGGTTCACTAGTGAATTCTATCTATTTAAAATACAATTGATTCCAATACCCTACAAACTATTTGGGAAAATTAGTGAAGAAGGAGTCCTACCAAATTCTTTCCATGACACAAATATGGTACTGATTCCTAAATCAGGAAGAGATAAGACAGAGAAAGAAAATTATAGACCAATTTCCCTCATGAATTTAGATGCAAAAATTCTAAATAAAATATTAGCCAAAAGACTCCAACAACTTATCACAAAAATAATACACCCTGATCAGGTAGGATTCATTCCAGGAATGCAAGGATAGTTTAATATTAGGAAAACCATCAGTATAATTGAGCATATCAACAATAAAACTAGCAGAAACCACATGATCATCTCAATAGATGCAGAAAAGGCTTTTGACAAAGTATAACATCCATTCCTATTAAAAACACTAGAAAGTATAGGAATAAATGGAGCCTTCCTTAAAATAGTTGCTAGCATCTATCTAAAACCATCAGCAAGTATTATATGCAATGGGGATAAACTAGAAGCCTTTTCAATAAGATCAGGAGTGAAACAAGGGTGTCCACTATCACCCCTCTTATTCAATCCGGTACTAGAAACACTAGCAGTAGCAATTAGAGAAGAAAAAGAAATCAAAGGAATCAAATTAGGCAAAGAAGTGACCAAGCTATCACTCTTTGCAGATGATATGATGATATACTTAGAGAATCCTAGAGAATCAAGTAAAAAACTATTTGAGACAATAAATAAATTTGGCAAAGTTGCAGGATATATAAAATAAACCCACATAAGTCCTCAGCATTCCTGTATATCTCTAATGAAACTCAACAACAAGAGATAGAAAGAGAAATCCCGTTCAAAGTCACTGTAGACATTTAAAAATATTTGGGAATCTACTTGCCAAAACAAACCCAGAATCTATATGATCACAACTACAAAACACTTCTCACACAAATAAAATCAGATCTAAATAGTTGGAAAAATATCAATTGCTTGTGGCTGGGTCGAGCTAATATAATAAAAATGACAATTTTACCCAAACTAAACTATATGTTTAGTGCCATGCCAATCAATTTACCAAAAAACTACTTTGTAGAGTTAGACAAAATAATAACAAAATTTATTTGGAAAAACAAACGGTCTAGAATATCAAGGGAATTAATGAAAAGAAATGCTAGGGAAGGTGGACTAGCTATGCCAGATCTTAATCTGTATTATACAGCAGCAGTCATCAAAACTGCTTGGTACTCACAGAGGTGTAGAGTAGTGGATCAATGGAATAGATTAGGCGCAGGAGACCCAGCAGTTAATGAATATAGTAATTTATTGTTTGATAAGCCCAAAGACCCCAGTTTTGGGGATAAGAATGCACTATTTGACAAAAACTGCTGGGAAAACTGGAATACAGTATGGCAGAAACTGGGCATAGATCATTATCTAACACCATATACCAAAATCAAGTCCAAATGAGTGCATGATCTAGGTGTAAAGGATGATACTGTAAGCAATTTGGGAAAGCAAGGAATAGTTTACCTGACAGATCTGTGGAGAGGGGAAGATTTTAGGACCAAACAAGAATTAGAGAGCATTATAAAATGCAAAAATGGATAATTTTGATTACATTAAATTGAAAAGCTTCTGCACAAACAAAGCCAATGTAACCAAGATCAAGAGGGAGGTGGGAAATTGGGAAAGAATTTTCACAACCTATGTCTCTGATAAAGGACTCATTTCTAAAATTTACAGAGAATTGAGTCAAATCTATATGAATACAAGTCATTCCCCAATTGATAAATGATCAAAGGATATGAACAGGCAGTTTTCAGAGAAAGAAATTAAAGATATCTATAAGCATATGAAGAAATGCTCTAAATCACTATTGATTAGAGAAATGCAGATCAAAACAACTCTGAGATACCACATCCCTCCAGTCAGATTGGCTAAGATGACAAAACAAGAAAGTGACAAATGCTGGAGAGGATATGGACAAATTGGAACACTAATACACTGCTGGTGGAGTTGTGAACTTATCCAACCATTCTGGAGAGCAATCAGGAATTATGCCCAAAGGATTATAAAAAATTTCATACCCTTTGACCCAGCCATACCACTTCTAGGGTTATATCCCAAAGAGATCATAGAAGTGGGAGGAAGACCCATATGTACAAAAATATTTTTAGCAGACCTTTTTGTGGTTGCAAAGAATTGGAAACTAAAGGGGTGCCCATCAATTGGGGAGTGGCTAAACAAATTGTGGTATATGAATGTAACGGAATGTTATTGTGCTATAAGAAACGAGGAGGTGATGGATTTCACAATTACCTGGAGAGACTTATACAAACTGATGCTGAGTGAGAAGAGTAGAATCAGAAGAAATTTGTATACAATCACAGACATACTATATCTGTGATGACCAACTATGACAGACTGGACTCTTTTCAGCAATGCAGTGATATAAGTCAATCCTGAAAGACTCAAGAAAGTGAAAAAAGCGCCATCCAGAGATATAACTAGAAAGAATTGAGCCTGAATCCTGATGGAAGCAAACTAAATTATCTTTTTCTTTAAAAAAAAAAAAGAATGGAATGTGTGTGTATATATATATATATGCATGCATCGATATATGTATATAGATGCATTGTCATTTTTCTTTACCTAAGAATGTATTGAACATGATGATGCTAAATTGTTAGGATGACTTCCTCTCTGCTTTAATTTAATTTTGAAGTTTATTTTTTGAAACCAACTATGAATAAACTATGTTTATTCCTCTTAAAAAAAAGTCTCTGGAGGAAGGTCAGGATGTAGGTTGTTGGGGTATTATTCATTACTAATATTTCTACCGAAAGTATGTTTATTTAACTAGTAAGCTGGACTAGCATGTAAGATACATCAGCTTTAAAGAGACCTCACCTTGGGATGGTGAGGTGATCCAGTGAATAGAGCACTGGCCCTTGAGTCAGGAGGACCTGAGTTCAAATCTGATCTCAGACACTTAAAACAAAAACTAGCCTGTGACCTTGGGCAAGTCACTTAACCCCAATTGCCCTACCTTCCCCCCTCCAAAAAAAAAAAAAAGCAAACAAAACAAAAAAAGAGACCTCAGCCCTGAAGAATCTTAGATAATGCCAATGCAAATTCATTTTTTAAAAATGTTTTTTTTTATTTGGTAATTTCTAGTATTTCTAGTATTTACCATACCATACCAAGAGTATTTCCATATAGAAAAAACAGAAAAGGGCGGAGCCAAGATGGCGGAGTAGAAACAGCTCATCCAAGCCACTCTGCCCCCACATTCCCCCCAAACGATGTAAAAGGGGACTCTGAACAACTTCTGGAGCCCCAGCACCCACAGAACAACAAAGAGAAGCTAACTTCCCGCTGAGGACAGCCCAGCAGCCCTGCAGGAAGGACCAGCGCAGTGGTCTGGGACCTGGCAGCGTGCAGCGCACAGAGCGCAGGAGCCGAGCCGAGCCCAGGTCCGCATGAGCCGAGGTTTTAGCCCCAGGGCGGCAGGGCCAGCAGCCAGCTGGAGGTACCCCAGAACACCAGGAGCTGTGGCGACTCCAGAATTATCAACATAGACTTGCCTAGGACAAAGTAAGAGGTTAGTGTCCTATGGACTTTGGGACCCATATTTAGGGAATGCGTCGGCTCCCTCCCCTGGGGGCTAGAAGCCACTGAGGACAAACGCCATTTTGTAGTTTTCAGAGGCAGCTCCCGTTCCCAGCCTGCAAATTTGTAGGGAGATCCAGCGATCAGTCTTGGGGGGTAATCGCTCTTGCTTTAACCTCCCTGGATCTGGATTGTGATCTAGGGTGGGAGTCGTGGGTGGGTTTACAGCTTGCCAGAAACGGAAGTTGCCCCCCACACGTTCGGGACGAAAATTCCTCTAGCTGGCCTTAAAGCCATAGTGTGGCAACAAGCCCAAAAGTCAAGCAATTAAGTGGCAACATGCCAAGGCAAAGGAAACAGAAAAATGCAACCCTAGACTCCTATTTTGGGGGCATAGAGCGGGGAAAAGGACTGTGAGGTCAGAAGTCCTGCTCCAAAAGCCCCAGGGGAAAACATGAGCGGGTTGCAGGCCATAGAGGACCTTAAGAAGGACTTTAAAAATCAAATAAGAGAAGTGGAGGTAAAATTGGAAAGAGAAATGAGAAGGATGCAGGAAAAGTATGAAATGAGGGTCAGCAGCCTGACTGAGAAAAACAACACCTTAAAAAATAGACTAACTCAAATGGCAAAGGAGGCCCAAAAGGGCAATGAGGAGAAGAATGCCTTAAAAAGTCGAATTTGCCAGATGGCAAAAGAATCTCAGAAGTTCACTGAGGAGATTCATTCCTTCAGAGTTAGACTGGAGCAAATGGAAGCTAATGACTTTATGAGAAATCAAGATGCTCTTAAGCAGATACAAACAAATGAAAGATTAGAAGGCAATGTGAAATATCTCATGGGAAAAACCACTGACCTGGAGAATAGATCCAGGAAAGACAATTTAAAAATTATTGGACTACCGGAAAGCCATGATCAAGGAAAGAACCTAGAAATCACCCTTCAAGAAATTCTCAAGGAAAACTGCCCTGATGTTTTAGATCCAGAGGGCAAAATAGAGGTTGAAAGAATCCACCCATCACCTCCTGAAAAAGATCCCAAAAAGAAAACTCCCAGGAATATTACAGCCAGGTTGCAGAATCCCCAGATCAAGGAGAAAATACTACAAGCAGCCAGGAAGAAACAATTTCAATATTGTGGAAACACAAATCAGAATAGCACAGGACCTGGCAGCTTCTACACTGAGGGATCAAAGGGCATGGAATATGATATTCCAGAGGGCAAAAGAAATGGGAATGAACCCAAGGGTCACCTACCCAGCAAAACTGAGTATTTTGTTTCAGGGGAAAATATGGTCATTCAGTGGAATAGAGGACTTTCAAGCATTCTTGAGAAAAAAAACCAGAATTGAATAGAAAATTTGACATCCAGACACAAGAAGGAAGAGATGCCTGAGAAGGTAATCAGGGAAAAGAAATCAAAAGGAACTTATCAAACTTGAACTATTTACATTCCTATATGGAATAGCAATAACTGTGACTGATGATATCTTTCTCACTATGAAAATAATGGAAGAAGGGGGTGTGGTCATATGAATACATATGTGAATGTGTGTGTATATGGTTACAGTTATATATGGATAGAGGGTATAAGTTGAATTTGTTGGGAAGGGAGAATACTCAAGGGATGAAATTATGAGGTGAGAGAGGAAAGTGGCAAGAGGAGATGGGGAGAGACAGGGTAGGTAAACTATCCCATGTAGAAGAAGCAAGGGGAAGTGGTTGCAAAGGAGGGGAGAATAAGGAAGGCTAAAAAGGCAAAACCACATTCACATTGAATTTGGTTCAGGGAGAAAATGACATACATACTAAATGGGATATCTCAACCTGCAGCAGGATAGGGGGAAGGGGGATGAGAGGAGGGATGATGGATGGGAGGGCATCCTTGGGTGGAGGGGAGGTTGGAAGTACCCACTATAGAAGAGGGACAGGATCATGTAGGGAATGGACCAGGTGGGGGTGGGATGAGTGGGAGGGAATTATAAGCAGCCTTGTACAATATATCTACTATGATAATGTTTTGCATAGCTAGACATGTCCAACATATACTGAATTACTTATCTCCCCAGAGAGAATGGGTGACAAGGGAGGAAGGAAATGGATCTGAAATTCGAGGTCCTAACATTAAATGTTTCAAATATATATAAATACTATTATTAATACTCTTTTGCTTGTAATAGGGAGATAAGATGTGCAGGCATGGGGATGCAAAGACTCACCTTCCTCTAATGGAAAAGTCGATGGGGGTATGGGAGAAGGTATGGGAGAGAGCAGATTGGAGGAAGCGATATCTTGTGGGATTACTGTTCTGGGAGATTGGGTAGGGGAATAATGGGGGGAAAATGATTGTAACTCAAAATCTGGCGGAAATGAATGATGTAAAACAGAAGTTAATAAAGCATTTGTTTAAATAAAAAAAGAAAAAACAGAAAAGGAGGATTTTACATTTACCTCAAATCACTTTATATATAGCTTGCAGCATGTTAGGTTCAAAGCTGTCTTATTTGTCTATTTCCCTCTGAATTTCCTTTTGTCCTGTTCTATGCACTTTTTAAAATGTTTTAAAATGTTTCATTTGATATTCATCATTTTTTTGTATCACTATCATTACTCACCTATCTTCCCATTTTTCCCACAAAACAAAACCCCCCAAAATTCTCCCTTATAACCAATAAGAAGAGTCCAGCAAAACAAATTAACATATTCGACAAGGACAACTTCTTCAGTTTCCAGGCTCAATGTGTCTTTTGGACTGAGATAGACGGAGCATCCTTAGGAATAAAAGGTCCTACATTTGTGGACCAAGAAACCCTTTACATCTTTGGAACCTTCTTCCAATCCTTCTGGTGAAGACTTAGAGCAGGTCAGTGCTTTGAATATGGAACCTTAGCACCACAAAGAATGGAAAAGGAGAAATTGCTAAGAGATTCTGCAAATAAAACTAGATTTCTTTGAGATAAGAGAAGATTATCAAGAAACCCCAGTTGATCTCCCTCCAGCCAAAGTGATGAAATCACAGAAGAGGGCAGGTAACACAGAAAACAAGGTTTTATGGTCTTAGAGTTATAAAGGGGGCTGGTAGAAATTTATAGCGAGAGCAGCTCTATTTGTTGATTAGACAACGATTGGTCAAAACCTTGGTGGTTCTTTAAAAAGATATTTTCCGAGTAGCAATGCAGTTGGAAGATGGCTCTGAAGAGTGTAACCTCTGACAACAGAGAAGAGACCTAGCTATGGAAGAATAACTGAGTCTTTGATAGGAAGTCATACTCCCTCACCTAAGGGAGAAGGGGAAGATATTTCTCTTTCCTCCACTGACCTTAGAGTAGAGCTACTGTTGTTCCAGTAGCAGACACTGCACCCAAGAGGGAATGGGCCCAGGGAGTTGAGGTAGGAAGCAGCTATGAGGACATAACCTTTATGACTCAAGAAAAGAGACAACCTGAATTGCTAGGAGATGAGCGAGTGAGAGGAATAAGCCTAGGGAGCTCAGATGAGCAGCTTATTCAGCAGAGATACTGCACCAAGGAGGAACAGTGTGAGGCCAGCAGAGAAAGAGAAAGGATGTTGGGGTCTTTCAGTGCTAGAGGTGTGACAAATGAGTGTTCCCTAAGTTTATGCCTCTCCACTAATATATTCTTAAGTGTGTGCTCACCATTGCAACTAACTCTGTGAAGTCATGGGAAAATGCCCTCCAGGTTTACTGGGGGAGATGCTTTGTTGTTAATATTTTTCCTACTATTCCATTTCAGCAAATACATTGGCTTTTTAAGTTGTACCTACAAAGGAGATGAACAGGCAGTTTTCAGAGGAAGAAATTAAAGATATCTTTAAGCATATGAAAAAATGCTCTGTCACTATTGATTAGAGAAATGCAAATCAAAACAACTCTGAGGTACCACATCTCACTGGTCAGATTGGCAAACATGACAAAACAGGAAAATGACAAATGCTGGAGAGGATATGGGAAAATTAGAACACTAATTCATTGTTGGTGGAGTTGTGAACTGATTCAACCATTCTGGAAAGCAATCTGGAACTATGGCCGAAGGGCTATAAAAAAGTACATGCCCTTTGACCCAGCAATAACACTTCTAGGGCTATATCCCAAAGAGATCATAGAAGTGGGAAAAGGACACGTATGTACAAAAATATTTATAGCAGCACTTTTTGTGGTGGCAAAGAACTGGAAATCAAGGGCATGCCCATCAGTTGGGGAATGGCTAAACAAGTTGTGGTATGTGAATGCAATGGAATACTATTGTGCTATAAGAAATGAGGGACGGACAGACTTCATAATAACCTGGAGAGACATATAAACTGATGCTGAGTGAGGAAAGCAGAACCAGGAGACACATCATATGTGTGACAACTTTGAGAGACTGGGCTCCTCTCAGCAATATAAGGTTAGAAGACAACTACAAAAGACTCGTGTTGGAAAGGGATATCCACATCCAGAGAAAGAACTACAGAATCTGAATGCAGATTGAAGCAAACTACTTGCTCTCTCTCTCTTTCGTGTTTTGTTTTGTTTTGTCCCTTCTTTCTCATTGTTCACTCCATTGGCTATAACTCTTCTCTACAATTTGACTAATGTTTAATGTGAAGGTATTTGTAGAACCTATATTGGATTGCATGCTGCCATGGAGGGGAGGGGAGAGGAGAGAGAAGGGGACAAAATTTGGAACTCAAGGGATTGTGGAACTGAATGTTGTAAACTAAAAGTTAATAAACAAATTTTTTAAAAAATAAAAAAGAAATTTAAAAAAGAAAAGTGTACCTAAAGGCTGAATATTAAAAGTGGGAACTGGTGAAGTTTCAGGAGAAAGGATCCAGAAAATACCTTGGAACACAAGGTAGTCACTCACCATCTGGGGAACCTAACCAGTGAGTGTCAGTGAGGGGTGGTTCTCCCAGAGAGGGCTCTACATACAGAAAGCTACACAGAGTATTACTCATTCTAAGTAAAATACAGAGAGGAAGTCCAAAACAGAGGAAAGTCCCAAAGAGTAAAATTTAGCAAATATTTGTTAAAAGTCTATTATATGCAATGCACTGGGAATACAAATAGATATAGATTAGTTTCATAACCTGTAAGAGTTGGAAGGGATTTTAGAGATTATCAGGTCAACCCCCTTACCTCCCCCCCCCCCCACCCGGCATTTTATGGATAAGGAAACAGACCCATAGAGATGGTCACTCACCCAAGTCAAATAGGCAGTTACCGGTAAAGCTGGGATTCAAACTCAGATTCCTTGTTCCCTGGGCCAGAGCTTGTTCTACTACCCCACACAGCTCTGCTCTCATTAAATTTACAATCTAATAGGGGCAGGGGGAAGCCCATGCACACCAAGCTATGATAGGAGAGTGAGACAAGTATAATAGGTTTAAGCATCATGCTATGAGAAATAAGAGGCAGGAGGAGAGAACAGGTGACACATAAGCAGGGGGGCCTTGAAAGGAATCAATTAAACAGAAAGGAACCTATCTAATCAGTTGTCAGATCTTAGTGTTCCTTCTTCCAGAATATCTCTCCAGGTTGTTCTCTTACACAGCCACCACCCTAGGTCAAGGGGTCAGGTGCCATTGCTCCTTATCTGGATTATTTCAATAGCTTCCTAATTGGTCCCTGATCCATGGTAAGACTCTCCCCTCTCCAATGCATCCTCCATGGAATAGCCACAGTGATTTCCCTATAGGTAGGTCTGACCAGGTCACTCCCAGGGCTCTCAGGACAGAAGTTCCTCTTTAGCTTTTAAAGTCCTTCACATCCTGAATCCAACCCACTTTACAACATTATTGTGCATCACTCTTTCCTCCTTCTGTTGTTCAGCTAAACCCATCACTTTGCTGCTCCTCATACATGACTGACTGTCCCCCACACCTTGACTACACTTCTACCTTGTCTCTAACTCTTACAATTCCTTGTTAAAATCAAACAGCAGCTCTGGCACCACCTTCTGCATAAAGTCTTCCTGGATTCCCCCAGGCTGCTAATGTCCTCCCCTTCCCCAATCTACTTATATTTATTTTTATATGCTTATGTGCGTGTAGGTCATATCCTTCCATAGAATGTAAACTCCTTGAGGGCAGAGACCAGTTCATTTTTGTCTTTGCTTCCTCAGTGCATAGCAGAATGCTTGGCACATTTATAGGTGGTTAATAAGAGTTTGTTGATTGATTGACAACGATCGGCACCTTCTCAGTTGCCTTGCCTCCTCCATTATGATAACAGTTATGAGTCTGGATAACTGAGGATATGGTGTTGCCATAAGTGAAGTAGAACAAACTTTCTTCGGTGGGTGATAAGAATTAAATTTGGAATATAGGACCATGGATCCAGAATTAGAATGAACTTTGGAGGTCACCCAGTCCAAATCTCTCATTTTGGAGTTGAGGAAACTGATGCCCAAGAAGTTAGGTGACTTGCCCAAGATCAGTAAAGTAGTAAGGAGGGGCAGCTAAGTAGAGAGTGAATAGAGCACTGGCCCTAGAGTCAGGAGGACCTGAGTTCAAATCCTGCCTCAGACACTGGACGAGTATTAGCTGTGTGACCTTGGGCAAGTCACTTAACCCCAATTGCCTTGCCTTCCCCCCTTAAAAAAACAAACAAAAAGTAGTAAGTGGCAGGACCAGGATTCAAATCTGGGTCCTCTTCAAGGAGCTTACATCCTATGGGAGGATATCTCACACATACACACACACAAAGTCACAGGTATAAATAACACACATATATGTACATATAAATCTACCATATATACACATAGATAACTCCTACTATAAATCCTCTTCTTTATATGTATATATATATATATGTCCTACTATATGTAGTGTAGTATATATAGTAGTATATATCCACATCTTTGTGTATATATGTATATCAATACATATATGTATGTGTATCTAAAATACATATGCACATATATATGCTTATATACATGCATATGTGTTTTAAAGGTTATTGTAGTATATCCAGGTACAGATAGCCAGTAGGTACATGGAGAAATAGGCCTGGGACTCCATAGACACTGGGAATCAAAATAAATATTTGTCAGCCAATTATATAAAGGTAGTAAATGAAGCTATGGAAATGGATGAAATTATAAAGAGAGAGACTGTCTACAGGGAAGAAGATCAAGGACAGAATCTTCAGGAAAACTCATATTTTAAGGGGTAGGAGAAGGAGAAGGCATCAGAAAGGATGACAGAAGGAAAAAGAGAGAAAGCCAAGTAGGGAAACTACCAAGAACGAGGAGGTAGACTTCTGATTAAGATGACAATCCACAAGGTCTCAGAAGAGCCTAGCTCTCTGACAGACACCTGAATACCTTTTATGAAAAGGGCTTCAGATCAAATGATGATAAAGAAAACCAAAGAGAAACTGAAGCAAATTCCTCCATCTAGTTCTATGATAATCAACTATGAATGACTCAATCCCTCTCAGCAACACAATGATCCAAGACAAGTACAAAGGACTCATGAAGGAAAATACTATCCATAACCAGATAAAGAACAGATAGACTCTGAATGTAGATTTAAGAATATTTTTTCACTTACTTTATTCTTTCTTGTGTTTTTTTTCTTTTGATCTGTTTCTTCTTTCACAACTGTGATTAATATGGAAATATTTTTACATGATAGCACATGTATAAACTATCTCAAACTGCCTACCATTTTCAGAAGAGGGGAGGTGAGAGAGCGAGAAAAATTGGAACTCAAAATCTTGTAAAAATGAATGCCAAAAGTTTTCTTGACATGTAACTGGGGGGAAAATAAAATGCTAAAAAAATAAAATATTAAACTTTTAAAAAAAAAAAGACATACATTAAATTCAACAAGGAAAACAGCAGAGACTGGGAGAAAGGAGAGAATTTAAGGGAGGGGGTAAAGAAGAGAGTCACAAGAAAAACAAACTTTAACTTCAAAGGGAGGATAATTAAAAAGGATTAAAAAGAGAGAAAAGAAAAAAAAAGAACCAGAGATTGGGTTTTGAGCTAGTTAAGAAAGAAGGGAGTAGAGTAGGAATAAATAAATCAAATCATAGATTGCAAGTGTTAATCAGATTCTTTATCTCCTCATTCTTTATGAAGGGGGAGATAATGGAAGAGAGGAAAAAGTACAAGAGGATACAATGAGGACAACTATTCAATTAAGAGTCACAGATATGAAGGTGAAGGAGATGAATCCACAAAAAATGAAAGGTTGCAGAGTGGCTTAGAAAAAATCTAATACTATAATCTTTACAAGAAATATGCTTTAAAGATTGACAGGTTATTAAAATGATGGGCTAGAGAAGAATTTATTCAAAGGAGTAAAATTGAAAAAGGCCCATTGAATTGATAAGTAAAACTAAGTTTTGGTTGTTTAAAAAAAAAAGTTGATAAAATAGATAATTTGTTAGGTAATCTGATTTTTAAAAAGGAGACATAAATTTCCAATATTAAAAAACCCGAGAAAGTATTCATTGGAAGAAGAAATAAAAGAAAAGTACAAAAAGGAGTACAAAGATGATCATAGTATGCTCCTTAGGTTTCTGATTTAGGTTCATCACCTAGGCAGGGAAGCTGTGGTCAGCTGAATCAAGATTACAGCCCTTCCATGTGATGGCTAAGTAAGCCTCTTTTTGTTAACCAATGCTTCATTTAGCTCCAATCTCTTACCAAGCTACCAGCTTGGTCTGATCCAGGACTGGCCTATTATAAGTGCCATACAAAGGATGTATGGAATGTGTATGTTTGTATATGTATATGTATATGTATGTATACATATATAGACAAATATATATATATATATATGTACAAATATGTATATTCCTTTCGATTCTGATTTAATAATTGCCAGAGACATATTAAATCTACCTTCCTAAAATTCTATTCAGGTCCTTAATTTTTTTCTTTTTGTTAGTTTTGTATCAGTATGAAAAGGTCAAACTAAGATCCCAACAATTATAGTTTTGCTGCCTATTTCTCTATGTGATTCGATTAGCTTTTCTTTTAAATAGTCATTCAGTGTGTATATTTTATTGATAATATTTCATTAGCTATAGTGCTTTTAAGCATAATGTACATAATGTACACATCTATAAAAGTGGCCTTATCTGAAATCACAATTGCCATCAATTTAGCTGAGGTATAATAAATTCTGCTCTAGCCCCTCTGACTCTTTATGTTTCATATATGTTTTTTGTAAACAACAGATCTTTGGACTCTTCTTTATGATATACATTCATGTTTACCATTAATTGCTTCCTCCTCCTTCATATCCTCATATTTTCTCTCTCTTCTCCCCTTCTTTTTTAAAGGAGAAAGAGAAGGAATCTGATCAATACTAGTAATCACTGAAGTGGTTGAAAAGTTCCCAATACTTTGTCCTTACTTTCTTCACCCAGCCCAGACCCAAATCATTGGCACTTTAAAATTTTTTTTGCGTCTTTTTAATTCTGCTTTTATGATCCACCCTTAATAGTTAAAATTTGTTCAGCTTGTGACTATTCTTTGCCCAACAGTACCCTTCCTCTTAAATCTCCCTCTCTCTGTCCCCCTTATTTCCCTGTTGAATTTAAGGTATTTAAAAGAATTCTTTTTTATATTCAACTTTCCTTTCCCTGCTTCAGATGAAAATGATGTTGATATATACTATCATCCTAACCCACCCATCCCTTCCTCCATGTTAGTCCATTTTTCTTCTGGTGTACAGAAAAAGTAAATTCCTTTTCCTTCTTTGTTTCTTCTTCCCCCTCCCTATTCTTTCTTTCTTAAAACCAACAAAACAAAATAAAACCATTCTCTGGTGATGTTTGTCTTTTATTACCCCTGTGATTCTTGAAAACAGTAAGATTCTGAAAAGACATTTGTCTCTTTTCACCCATTGTTCATGATGTTCAGTCATTTTTTGGTAGTGTCTGCTTCTTCTTGACCCCATTTGGGGTTTTCTTGGCAAAGATATACTAGAGTGGTTTGCCATTTCCTTCTCCAGTTTGTTTTGCATATGAGGAAACTGAAGTAAACAGGGTTAAGTGACTTGCTTAGAGTCACACAGATAGTCAATGTTTGAGGCTAGCTTTGAACTCAGGAAGATGAGTCTTCCTGACTTCAGACCTGGCACTCTCTCCTAGTGACATCTGCTGCCCTTTACACCTATTAGAACATAAGTATTTGATCATCATTTAGTCCCTTCTAGTTGCTTAAATATATGTACCTGCCTAGTGTAGGGATGTGTGGGTGGATTATATATTTTGCTCATGTAGGTTATATGTCCATAGAGGTCTGTCTAGAATAGTTCTCAAGAAGGCAAGACAGATAACTCTAGAGTCTCCTCGCCCCACCCTTTTCCACCCTTGATTCTTATCAGAAGGGGAAGAAGAAGGTGAGGACCAGAAGCTGCTTTCCTGGGAGGAGGGAGATACAAGGCTAGAATTGTATCTATCCACCTCCCTAAATATTTTTAGTATGAGGAAAAAAGCTTTTAGGTTCAAACTGCTCTACTAATCACTACCCCTTAATGAAGGAGCGCCCTAAACTATATATGCAAGGCTTGACACCTTTCACTCCAAATGTTAATTCCAGAATAAAGACATGCAATAAATAGCAAATAAACCTATTCATCCAAGTTGATATCAGAACACATCAGAAAAGGTGTATATATAGAAATAATTTAGACAATACTAGATAAATGAGCTCTCTCATTGGGAGAGAGATAACTCAACCAAAAAGAAAGCTAGTCTCAGATCTTACACAAAGGGATGTTTCCTCAAGTAACCTGAGAATAAGAACATGGTCAACATGCCAGCTTGTCTATATGTCAGCTTTTTTCCAAGGTCTTTCTTTCCCTTCAGAGACCCAAAGACAAACTGGAACCATGTGCCTTCTCTCTTGAAACTAGAAGCCAGAAGATTAGTCAGGATCTTACGAAATCTAAGAACCAATCACAGAATTTTAGGATCACAGCTTTAGAGCTAGAAGGGACTTGAGAAGTCTTCAGATCTATCCCCCTCATTTTATAGATGAGGAAACTGAGGCCCAAAGAGGTTAAGAAATTTGCCCTTAAACATCTAATAAGCATCTCCTCTCTTTTCCTCTCCTCTGCCTTCCCCTCTCCTCCTATTACCTAAGAGTGTTCTGCCTAAAGGAAGGGAAATTTTTGATGGCCAAAAGCTACCTAGTTAGTTTGTAGTTTACTGGCTAGATTTCTTTCTCAAAGACCAAGCCTTAAACCCAATTCACTCTGGATCTCAGGGATTGGACAATAGGTTCCTGCTCAAGCACCATTTAATGGTTAATTTTTGGGCCCTCCTGTCTCAGAGTGGATGTAAATAGTAACTGTTTCTCTTTTGGTCAGCAACCCTGAGGGTTTTCCCTTCCCAGTTTGATTTTTAAATTTTTTTTTTTAATTAAAGGGTCCATTCCTTGATTCACTTCTTAAAGACACCTATTCACTGAATGGGTGTTGCCTTACCCAAAGTGAGAACTTGAAAAGACCTTCCCTTAAAAAGGCCAGTGTCTCCCACTGCATCCTGGTCTATCTCCAGTCATCCTGACTGATATCTGGTTACTGGACCCAGATGGCTCTGGGGGAGAAAGTGAGACTGGTAACTTTGCACAGCCCTCCCTCACTCAAATAAAAGTCAATTGCAAGTCATGTCACCACCTCCTTGATGTCATGGTCCTCTCAGAACAAAGGACAAACCACACAAGCATCTGAGATAGGGTTTAAATGAAGATTTTCCTGTCTCTAATTGCTGTGCTCTATCAATTATATTGTTTTGTTTTTCAATCTACCTACTGATCAATTGACCTAGTAAACTAGGCATCAAGGAACTTTCTTATAACCTAATACAATGTGCCTACAAGCCCTTCATTAAAAAAAAAAAAAATCATAGGACTTGGAGCTATTGGATGAAAGGGAGGTGATAAGATATAGGAAGTACTTTGTGATTGGCTGAGAAGTTGAAATCACACCTCCTTTTCCAAGTATAAAAAGAAGTCAGTTCAGCAATGAGCCAGTCAAGTGATGGATTTTAGCCTAGTCATAAAGGATTCCAGGTTCTGTGGGAACTGCTCTTGGGAAGTGGAAGAAGAACAAAGTTTCTTTTTCAGTCTCCTCCCACTACCCCCCAAAATGACCACGCTGTTGAAGAAACTCAACCAGTAAGAGAAAAGACATTCATTTGGGAACAGAGAAATACCAAGAGCAACTAGAATGTCTCCCTCCAAAAGATTAAGCTACACACCTTTTCTTTTACCTCCAGTCTTGGATAAGATAAGCTTCTGGGAAGACATTTCTAAGACAGCTTAAGGAGGAAGCAGCTGCCCAGTCTCACCACCCCCACCCCCATCTCAGCCAAGTAAACTGTGACTATAGGGCAACCACCATCTATTGTGTTTTTATTACTTCCTGACCTTAGGCAACTGAGTAACTTGGACAGAGTTGACAAAGTTAGGATCTTGTGAAATGCAAAGGGTCAAATTTTCTGAAGATCTTGTCAGTTATTTAAAGTATTCCCCACTGGAACAATGTTAGCAAATAGAAGTGTCTGCACTGGGAGTGGAGAGGTATACCAAGGAAAGGAAACTTCAGGGAAACACAGCACTCCGTTTAGAGCAGAGGGAATTGTCCACCCAAGGGTTTTAACATTTGGAGCTCAGGGAAGAGCTACTTCTAAGGAAAATTCATAAGGACTCAGTGAAGGGAGGGAAGGACTTCCAGGGCCGTAGATTTTCTCTAAATATGTTCTTCATTGTTAAGTTTGATCATGCTTTTCCCCAAGAAGCATGAGCTAGGTGGGGAGCACACCAGTGCTTTGGGAGAGGGGGGATGCTTTGTACCAACTGTTCTTACTAGTCAACCTTAGAAATATCTTTTATAAAAGGTAATCGAGATTATTGGTTTAGAGCTAATAGGGAGTACATTAATGAGGGCTCTTAAGTGACAGTAGTAGAAACCTAGTTTCCCCTTAGAACTCAGATGAATGGTAAGTAGTGAGTCACCCTCTAGAGGTCCAGCCTGACAACTCAAGTGGGATTTGAAAATACAGTACCCCTGCTACACTCAAGTACTCTTATCTCCTGTGTTTTTGTTTCAAAGGTTTTACCAGCTCTGCTCTTTTCATCATGAATATTTTTTTCCCTCTCGGATAATGTTTATAAAATGTTTATTCTTGGTTGTAAACCTTTTTTCTTTTGCCTTTTGGTATATTGTATTCCAGTATTTCTTTTCCTATTAAAGTACTGCCATATGTAAATCTGGTTTGTTTCTTTGGTACTTGAATTACTATTATTTTTTTAAATTTTGGACTGTTGGTAGTTTTTCTTTCATTTGGAGGTTCTGGATTTGAGCCATGAAATTCCTAGGTGTTAAACGATTTAGGGGTTTCTTTCAGGAGGTGACTGATGGTATCTGATTTTTACTTTGCTTTTGGATTATAATAGACCTGAGTAGTATTATTTTATGATTTCTTGAAATATGGCATCCAAGTTTTAGTTTAATCGTGGTTTTTAGGGAGTCTAATACTTACATGAGGGATAATTTGCAGTGAAGTTTCCCCATTCTGAAAAATCAAATTTAGAGTGGCTTCAGCATCCACTAAGCCTAAGTTTAGAGGTCACCTGACCTTACAGGAATCTGAGTGTTAGAGCAATGGAGACCCTCCCCAGGGCCACCCCAGCACAAGATACGCCAAATAAGGACAGAACTGCTTTCCTGGCCTTGCACTGGACACCCACATGTTTCCGTGTCCTTTGTCTCCAAGATAGATTCCCCCCCTTAGGTTATGGGCAGTTGGGGGGTGGGTTTCTGCATTAGAAGGTTATATAACCATGGGCTTGCTTCTACCTGTTGCTCTCTCCCTGGCAGATGACATTTTAGCCACAGGGGCAGGGCCCTTTCTCATGAGAAAGAATAAAGACCTTTTCTGATCTCAGATTCAGACTCTGAACTCTTTTTTTTTTTTTTGGAGGGCAATTGGGGTTAAGTAACTTGCCCAAGGTCACATGGCTAGGTTTTTGTTTGTGTGTGCGTTAAGTGTCTGAGGTCGGATCTGAACTCAGGTCCTTCTGACTTCGGGGCCGACGCTCTACTCACTGAGCCACCTAGCCGCCCCCTAGACTCTGAACTCTTTTATCCCACACACATACATACATACATAATATGTACACATACATATATACATACATATACATATATACATGTATATAGTAGACACTTCACACGATCTTCCAATTTTTCAATCTTTTGACTTTGTCCCCAATGGTATTTGTATCATAGTACCACTGAGTTTCTCTTTGCTTTATTCTGTTTCCCTGGGAGTTCACAGTTTGGTTCACATTTTCCACTTCCAGGGCTAAGCCATTTATTTTCATTTCAATTTTTTTCCTCTAGAGCTCTAATTTTGTTTTATGGTGTTTTGTTTTTTTTTTAATTCTCTTGCCTCATTTCTACCATCTATTCATGGAGGCCTTGTAGTCAAGTCATTCTTTTTTTCTGTGTTTCTACCTGTACTTTTTTTGGAATTCTATTTTACTTCCTGGGCTTCTCTTAAGCCATAGTATTTCATCAGTGTATTAGGCTTGTTTTCTTTTCCTTATTTGGGGGGTGGAGGGTGGGGGTGGGGGTGGATTGTGGTGGTTCTGTTTGCTCATGCCTCTGACCCAGCTCCTGACTTTGACTTTGTACCCAAATCAGTCAGATTCTGTTGATTTGATCTTATTGTCTCTGCAGTCTGGATATTGTTAGCACTGCTCTATCCCCAGGTCTTGATGGGGTAACTGGTTCCTGGTCCCCCTCCCTGGTCTCTTCCATAGCCTTAGCAAAGGACCGGGAGCTGTGCTCAGAGCTAGGGCAAGGCAACAACCCTTTGCTTTAGTCTCTGGTTTCTGCTTCCAGTTTCTGCTGGCCCCAACACTGATCTTGGCTTTGACCCTATCATTATTTCCTCCTTCTGGAATCACCAGATGCTGGCTTTGTTTTCTGTGGCAACCCTGATCATCGAAACTATATCTTGGAGATCATGATTTTGCCTTTCCCCCAGAGGGTTCCCGGGTTGGGGGGAGGACTTGGACTAGTTTTCATCTTCTCCACCAATCTCCTAAAAGGGCTTTATCTCCTACTCCAGTTCCAGCAGGCTACTTGCTATCAGGCTAGTGTCAGCTCTCATGGAGGGTCCTTTTCTATGTCCCAGCACTTTCAGGCTCCTGAGCCCCTTCACCTCACTAAGAGACATTTCCACCCCTCTTGGAAGCTGGCTTTATTCTCTGCTGGGACTCCAGCAGTTTGGGGCTGAGATCTCACTGTCTTTAGGTCCTTTGTACTGGAGATTGTGTTGCCTTCAGCACACTCCTTGCCCCTTTTGTAATTACTTCTATCCCTTGTCTGATTAAGAATTCATCTCCTGTATGAGGAGCTGTAAAAACTCAACCACTATAGGATAAATTTTAGCATCATCCATCCCTCCTTCAGTATACAGTGATGGGCCTAAAGGGGTGAAAAAAGTCCGGTAAAAATCAACCATTTCCCAATGCTTAGGTAATTCTCATTACCTCTACATGGTAGACAGCTAGGTGGCACAGTGAATAGTGTTCCAAGCCTGGAGTCAGGAAGACTCATCTTCCTAAATTCAAATTCAGCCTCAGACACTTACCAGCTGTAGAACCTGAGCAATTTAACTCTGTCTTAAGTTTCCTCATATGTAAAATGAACTGGAGAAGGAAATATCAAACCATTCTGGGGTCTTTGCCAAGAAAACCCCAAATGGGTTCATGAAGAGTCAGACATGACTGAACCACAAACAGCTGCATTGTAGAGAGAGAAAAGGGCAGGGTTTGTAAAGAAAACAGTGAAGAGCTTTAGTCTGTGAACTGATTCAGAGGACCCTAAAAGCCCTATATTGATTCTCCTCTTTTTCCATAGCACCCACTTTAAATCTAGTAACAAACAAAAAGCCCAGGGGCCACATGAAACTAAAATACACTAGGAAAGGTGGAGGGCTATAGAGACTGTTAAACTGAATGCCACAGTTCATTTCATAATGTCTGCTTTGTGGCTTCTATAGCCTTTCTAATTATTTTATGTAAGGACATGTTTGCTTTTTAGAATTTTGTAATTACAAGTGTCATCTAGCCTTTGCTGAATGTAAACACAAACTGTATGGTTAGTTATAGAATATACATCCATATCCATATTTATATTCATGATTGAGACCTTTTACTCCTGTTAGGATTTCTGGGTAGGGGAAGTTTATTCTTTTTCTCAATAAAATCTGAGTCAGTATTCACGTGTAGAATCACAAAGGAAAATAATTATAAGCACCTCCATCTGAGGACTTTGATCCTTGCTGGAAACAACCTAAGTCCATTCTCCTGGAATTTACCATATGATTTAGAGGTAATTCAGTGGGAGAAGACTCAGGCCCATATAATTAACATGCTACTGTCCTGTAAGCCCACATAGTTTTAATTGTTTTCACTTTCTTTTGCTTTCACCCCCAAAATAGCTGCAGTCTCCCTCCCTTTCAGCTTCTATTATATATTTCATAAATAAATGTCCACCTTCCCAAACAGCCTCACAGCAACTGGGACCATGGATGAGATCTTCCATATACCCTCTTTTTAGCTGAATTTTGAATTAAATTGGGGAATATTTTAATCCTATATTCTAAATATTGATTGATTGATCATTCCCTTCAACTAATTACTGTGCTCAAGGAACCCAAAACATAGATATAGAAGTGGGATTTAACAAAATATCTCGACTCTCATCAGTCATCATCCTGGAACACCACACTCCTCACCTCTCACCCCAACCCCTCAAAATAAAAAAGAGCAGCATCTACAACACATGTCATAGATGGAACTTTTGTTTTTGGAGACTGGGTCTCCTGAGGCAGTTAGGTGAATGGAGCACCAGCCCTGGAGTCAGGAGGACCTGAGTTCAAATTTGGCCTCAAACACTTAACATTTACTAGTCATATGACCTTGGGCAAGTCACTTAACCCCAATAGCCCTGCCTTCCCCCCTCAAAAAAAAAAAAAAAGAAGAGACTGGGTCTCCCTATCTTGATCAGGCAGGAAATACAGTATCAGGGTCTGATCCCACTGCTGATTTATTCCATTTCTGATCTGGGTAGGGCCCCTTGTTAGGCAATTTGCCCTTGGGGTGGGGGCTAGCATATTGATGCCAGACTTGGTGTGGACACTTAATGGACTTAGTCCACTGCAGTTCAGAATTCCTGTGTTCAAGTGATCCACCAGTCTCACCCTCATATAAGCCTTACCTTCTCTGGGAGCCAGATTACAAGTATGTACCTCCCAATTGACTAACTTTTCTTATATGGAAAAAGGAAAGCTGGGAAGCCATCTTGGGTCTTCCATAGCAGATCCCCAATCTGGATGAGTATTTGGAGGGCCATAGCATACTAGTCCAGACTCCAGTCAGCTGCAAAGAATATCCTTTAATAAATCTTTTTAGACATGTAAGTCATATGTGAGCTTTGTCCTTTCCCCCCTTTTTACTGCAGACAGTGAATAACCAAGTAATCACTCACTTGGAGAAGTCTTTACTGACAAATCTAAGCACTCACACTGAAAGTTTTCAGCTGCTATCAGCAGATTTAATTTGGTCCCTAGAATTTTTTTTTAAGTTAAAAGCATCCTCATAACAGAAAAACTTGAGAACAATTGGACTAGGTGATCACTGAAGACCTTTTTAGGGTGTGGAGCCAAGATGGTGGCATAGAAGCAGGAAAATTCCCTACGCTCCCTCCATACCCCCTCAAATACCTATAAAAATGACTCTAAACAAACTTTAGGGCTACAGAACCCACAAAGTGACAGAGAGAAATAAACCTTCCACTGAAGACAGCTCAGCGGGCCAGCAGGAAGGGTCCATCAAAGCATGTTGGGAGCAGAGCCCATCCCCACTTGAGCCCAGCAGTTTTAGCCTCAGGGTGGCCCAAGAAGCCCTGACTGGAGGGACTTCTGGAGAGTGGATCACCAGCAGCTGTGGCAGTTTCCAGAATTATCAACCTACAAATGCCAAAGACAAAGTGAGAGGTCAGTGTGGACTTTGTGGGAAGAGGGGGTGCAGGAGTGTGGTCTGGCCTCTGTCAACAGAGGGAGAAGTGGCTGAGGCATGGCAGCCACCACAGCATGGCTGCTTCAGAGCTCCTGGCCTGCAGATTATAGGGGGACCAAGCAACCATTCTGAGGGTAATTGCTCTTGCTTTAACCTGCTTGGATCTGGATTGCTGTCTAGGGTAGAGGTCCTGGCATGGGGGACCAGGTGCCAGAGCCAGTGGAGGCTTCTGAGAGGGCACCCAACTAATAGCTCCAGCAGCTGAGAAAACCCCAGTGATTGGGACAAAGCTCTCTTCTCTGGAAGCAGGGTCCTACTCTGGCAAAAAAACTCAAAAGTCAAATAATTGAGTGGCAACATGAGAAAACAAAGGAAACAAAACAAGCACAGCAATCCGACTTTAGATTCCAACTTTGGGGACAAAAAAGGATCAAAGCATGGAATAGGAGGAAGACAATGAAGTCAGAATTCCTGCACCAAAAGCTCCAAAGGAAAACATGAGTGGGTTACAAGCCATAGAGGAGCTTAAGAAGGATTTTTAAAACCAAATAAGAGAAGTGGAGGAAAAATTGGGAAGAGAAATGAGAATGATGCAAGAAAATCATGAAAAGAGAGTCAACAACCTGACTGAAGAAAATAACACCTTAAAACATAGACTAACTCAAATGGCAAAAGAGGCTCAAAAAGCCAGTGAGGAGAAGACTGCCTTAAAAAGCCAAATTTGCCAGATGGAAAAAGAATCTCAAAAGCTCACTGAAGAGAATCATTCCTTCAGAATCAGATTGGAGCAAGTGGAAGCTAGTGACTTTATGAGAAATCAATATACTATTAAACAGATCCAAACGAATGAAAAAATAGAAAACAATGGGAAATACTTCATTGGAAAAACCACTGACCTGGAAAATAGATCCAGGAGAGAGAATTTAAAAATTATTGGACTACCTGAAAGCCATGATCAAAGAAAGAACCTAGAAATCATCCTTTAAGAAATTCTCAAGGAAAATTGCCCTGAGGTTTTAGAACCAGGGGGCAAAATAGAGGTTGAAAGAATCCACTGGGGCGGCTAGGTGGTGCAGTGAATAGAGCGCCGGCCCTGGAGTCAGAAGGACATGAGTTCGGAGCCAGCCTCAGACACTCAATCCACACAAACAAAAACCTAGCCGTGTAACCTTGGGCAAGTTACTTAACCCCAATTGCCCTAAAGGAGTGGCTAGGTGGCACAGTGAGTAAGAGCATCGGCCTCGGAGTTGGGATGACCCGAGATCAAATCCGGCCCCAGAAAATGAGCACCCACACACAAATAATGACTAGCCGTGTAACCTTGAGCAAGTTACTTAACCCCAATTGTTTTAAAAAAAAAAAAAAGAAAAGAAAAGGAAAGAATCCACTGATCACCTCTTGAGAAAGATCCCAAAAAGAAAACTCCTAGGAATATTATATCCAGTTTCCCAAGTTCCCAGATCAAGGAGAAAATATTACAAGCAGCCAAGAAGAAATAATATGAATATTGTGAAAACACAATCAGGATAACACAGGATCTGGCAGCTTCTACATTGAGGGATCAAAGGGCTTGGAATATGATATTCTGGAGGTCAAAGGAGCTGGGATTAAAACCAAGAATCACCTACTCAACAAAACTAAGTATCATATTTCAGGGGAAAATATGGTCATTCAATGAAATAAAGAACTTTCAAACATTCTTGATGAAAAAACCAGAGTTGAAGAGAAAATCTGACATTCAGATATAAGAAGCATGAGAGAGTAAACAGGGAAAAGAAATCATAAGGAACTTATCAAAGTTGAACTATTTACATTACTACATGGAAAAACAACTTATGAAACTTTTCTCAGTATGAGAATAGTTGAAGGGAATATAAATGTATACATACATATATGTGTCTATATAGGAGGGTATATGGGCATATGAATATATATGTGAGTGTATGTATATATGTGTACAGGTATATATAGACAGAGGGCACAGGACCAGTTGAATAGGAAGGGATGATACTTAAAAGGTGAAATTGAGAGGTGAGAGAGGAATATAATGAGAGGAGATGGGAAGAGACAGAATGGGGTAAATTATCTCATATAAAAGAGGAAAGGGAGGCAGGGCTAGATGGTACAGTGAATAGAGCATGGGTCCTGGAGTCAGGAGGACCTGAGTTCAAATCCAGGCTCAAACACTTAACACAAAAACTAGCCGTGTGACCTTGGGCAAATCACTTAACCCCAATTGCCCTCCAAAAAAAAAGCAAAAAAAAAAAAAGAGGCAAGGGAAAACTGTTACAATGGAGAGGAAGAACAGGAAGGCAAAAAAGGTAATGAGTCAACCTTAATCTCATTGAATTTGGCTTAGGAAGGGAATGACATACACACTAAATAGGGTATTCACCCTACAGGAGAGTAGGGGGGAAGGGGATAAGAGGGGAGGATGATGGAAGGGAGGGAAGGTTGGGGGGGAGGGAAGTTAGAAGCGTACACTTTTGAAAAGGGACAGGGTCAAAGTAGAGAATAGAACATGTGGGGGGCAGGATAGGATAGAGAGAAATATAGTCAGTTTTTCACAATATATCCACTATGTAAATATTTTACATAGTTACCCATGTACAATCTATATTGAATTGCTTATCTTCCCAGTAAGGGTGGGTGATGAGGTAGGAAGGGAAAGAATCTGGAGTTCAAAGTTTTAAAATAAAATGTTTTAAAAAATATATTATTTTTTTTTCCATGCAACTAGGAAATAAGATATACAGTTAGAGATCCATCTTGCCCTACTGGAAAGTCAGTGGGGGAATGGGGGAGGATATAGGAGAGAGCAGATTGGGGGAGGGGTTATACAGTGGGATTACTGTTTTGGGGTGGTGGGTAGGGTAAAGATGGGGAGAAAATTCGTATCTCAAAATCTTGTGGAAATGAATGATGTAAACTAAAAATAAACATAAATTTTAATTTAAAAAGACATATAAAAAAAGACCTTTCTACCTCTAGCAGTTTTTAATTCTATGGTCTTTTGGGAACTTGTGGTTTCATTAGGATAGCAAATACTCAGTGTGGAAACTTCTTCCACCCGATATGGATAGCAACTCTTCGGTAAATTATAGTTTTAAAGGATGGCCCAGGGTCACATAGGTAATATGTGTAATCAACAGGACTTAAAACCAAGTCTTAAGCTGCTAGGCCTTGCAGTGGATAGAGCATGGACCCTGGAGTCAGGAGGACTTGAGTTCAAATGTGGCTTCTGATACTTACTAGCTTTGAGGCCCTGGGCAAGTCACTTAATCCCCTTTGTCTTCCCCCACCGAAAAACAAAAAAACAACAAACCAAAAAACCACTTCTTACTGACTCCCAGGATGGTCTTCCATACCCTGTGCCTTGCTGGCCCTTATTCCATGACTAAAACAATTTTTAAACAAAATAAGGCTACTAAAATGCCTGTTGTCATTAAATAAATTATTCAACACACATTTTTAAAGCAACTATATCGAATTCACTGAGCTGGGTGGAGATGGAGGTAGAGGGAGGTACACAGAAAAATAAAGTATCAACAATAATCTAGCTTTTAACCACAGTAGCTTCTTCTGCAGTTGTAGAAAAAATGTTCTCTTCCTTTGAACTAATTTCTTCTAAGTTAGCAAAATGAGAACTGAGAATTCAGGAAACCTCATCATTTTCTGTGAATCTGTAAGTAAACAGGAAGAGAAAGGAGGTTGAATTAGCTGCATAAGCTAACATTTCAAATTTCTTACATTACTCAGTATGAAGAAGATTGTAGAAGAGGAAGAGACCTTAGACATCCACATTCCTTATTTTACAGGTTAGGAAACTGAAGTTTAGGGATGTTAAGTACTTGGCCCAAGTTCACAACCCTAGAAGAAACAGAGGCAGAATTTGAAGCTAGGTACTGACTCCAAATCTAGTGCTTTCCCCATTACAATGTGCTGTCACCTCTCCCCACTCCCCCATTTAAAACACACACACACACACACACACACACACACACACACACACACTTCAAATTTTCAACAAAATTATTTGAAAATATCTACATTTCTATTTTGTTAAAATATCACCGAAGAAAATATGAAAAGTATTGCAGCTTGTAGTCTCAAATAAGACAGGTTTAGACTCGATATGAAAAGAACTTTTCAGCAATTAGAGCTGAGTAAAAATGGAGAGTGTGATCATAAAGATGCTAGACTGGTTATGAATTGTGCTTTGAGTAGGGACAGCACTAAATGCCCACCAAAGTCCGTCCAACCCCCAAATTCCATGCATTTAGAATAGTCCCCTCCCCCCTGTTTACAATCCAGATATTGAATAGCACAGAAAATAGTTCAAAGTGGTCCAAATAGAGCTATCTGTCAACCTCTGCATCATCTTACAAGATATTCGATTTAGACTTGACAGGGATCCTAAAGGCTTTTCTTCTCAAGGGAGGTTGAGAAGTTTAGTGACTTTGCTCACTAATTATTATGTGTTACAAGCAGCATTTGAACTAGGGTCCTCGCACTCCAAATACAGCGCTCCCTTTCTAGTAACTTGACAGTCTGCTAATGAGAGCTAGTGGGCTATTGCTGTATTGTGTTGTGTGTTGTATTGTTGTGCTATGTGTTGTTTTTGTTTTGGGAAGGTGTGATGGAAGGGAAAGTTATAGGGCGAGGTGACAGATGCGGGGGAAAAATTGGTCTGTCTGAGGCTACTTGAGGAGTCCCATAAAAAAGAAGAGCCGGTACGAGCAGTTAGCGAAACTGACAGTGCAGGTAGTAGTAACTCCCCAGCTGTCCCCGGGAAATTCACAATCTCGTGCCAAGCCCTTTCCGCCTCTTTCGGAGACTTCCCTGTCTCAGGGTTCACTATTTTGATTGGTCGCGTCCCTAGCCCCACCCTCGGCTCCTAGAGTCACGAGTTTCCTTAGGGCCCACCCCCGATTCCCTGCCGATTGGGCCTCGGCTCGGAGCAACGAGGCTGCCGATTGGCAGACCCTCCTTCACCCCCTACTCCCTTCACCTTATAGGGGCGGGGTTTCCGCTTCCGCCCCTCGCCCCCCAGTAGCACCAGCAGCACCATAGTGGCCGCTGACCTCCGTCCCTGACTGCTTTCCCTCCCCCGGTCCTGCTCCCTGCCCGCTCTCTCTGGCCCTGTGCGCCATGGCTGAGGTAGACCCGTTTGGTGCGGCCGCCGCTCCGGCCCCTGCCCCGGGGGGTCCTGCAGTGGGTAACGGGGTGGCGAGCGGCGGGAGCAGCGAGGAAGATCCGGCCGCGGCCTTCCTAGCCCAGCAGGAGAGCGAGATCGCGGGCATCGAGAACGACGAGGGCTTCAGCATCCTCGACAGCGGCAGTGTTCCCGCCTCCCTGCAAGGAGAGCCCCCTGGGGGCCCGGGTAAGAGCCGCGTCCTCCCCGCCCGGAGCCCACTTCGGGAGTGGGCTGCTGTCCGGGTCGGGGCTTTCCGCCCCTTCCGCCTCCCCGTGTTGCTGTGGGGCGGGCGGGGGAGGGGAGCTCCGGCCAGGGCCGGGCCGAGGCTGGTACGGGAGAGCCGAGGAGGAAGGGGCGGCAGCCTTGCCAGCCTGGCTTAGCACTCGCCGGGGGGGCGGTTCCTGCTTGCTGCTTAACTAAGGGTTATTTCTTGGTGAGCTGGCCACGGCATTTTGAGGAAGGTGGCATTTTTTTTTTTAGCAGGAAATGACAGAAATAGATTGGGCTGAATTGGGGGGGTAACAGAGATGAGGTTAATTTTAAGGGGTTGGAGGGGAAGTTTAATGCTTTTGGAGCTGTGAAACCCCAGTTCATGGAGCTAGAAAGGACATTGGGGATCTTGTCCATTTTCCTTCATGAGAGAAGCTGTGACCTGCTCAAAGTTGTGCCGTTGGTTACTAGAGGAGCCAGGACTAAGAAGTAAAGGCTTCTGACGCTGCTTGGATGTCTATTCTTTGAGTGATACATCGAAAGAACACCTGTTCCTTTTGTGGAGTGCAAGGGGAGAGCCTGGGCAGGAGAATTAGGAAGCTTATCTCCAGCATTTGTGTTAGGTCTTCCAGGCAGAGTGCATGAACAAGAATGGCTCAGCAAGATTGTGTAGAGGAGCTTCAAACAGCATCTCGGAAAATGCAGTTTTCCAAAAGAACCCAGTTCAGTTCCATAAACATTCAGTGTCTGCTTTATGAACAAAATTTAGATGAGTTCTGGTCTTTACCTCTTATCTTATAGTCAGATAACAATGATTGGGAAGTTCAAGAAAAGTCTAAAAGTGTTTTGGGGGTTGGGGATTCCTGACACCCAGGTTCTCAACCTGTGAGCCATCTTTGCTTTTTTTGCTTACCCTTTCTCTTATCCAGTTACCAAGTTCTATCCTGTCTCTTCATCATTCTCTTTTCACTCCCCCATCCCATTTACTTGGACTATTGCGATAGCTGTCTAATTGAAACCCCTGTATCCAATCTGCTTTCTCCACAGAGCTCCAGGCATAGGTAAGGCAGTGCAACAAACATTTTATCAAGCATTTTCTGTGTGCCAAGCACTCCTCTAAGCTCTGGGGATACAAATATAAGCAAAAAGAGTCGCTTTTCTCAAAGGTCTTACATTCTAATGGGAGAAGACAACATAAAAGGGAAGGAGGAAAGTAAAGAGAAAAATAGCTGAGTTGGTTATGCTATCAAAGACCTCAGTCAGAAGGAAATCCAGGAGGGAAATGAAGTATGACCAGCCTGGGTCCATTCCCAGAAGGGGAGTCCCAGGAAGAACTCACCCATGGGAGAAGGGAGCCAGGGAAGCAGAGTGATGTTTTAAGATAAGGCTGTCTGCTGGGTGCTGCAGCCAAAAAGTGAACACTGACAGTTGAGAAGCTTGCTTTCCACTGGGGATTGAAAATTATAAGCAGATAAATAAATAGAAAGTGCTGTAATTTGAATGAGACCCACTTATGTTGAACTTTGAAGGAATATTAGCCTCTGAGAGAAAGGAATAGAAAATACATCCCATACATGGGACTGTGAAAATGCATGGAGGCTGGAGAAGGAATGTTGAATTCAGGAAAGAGCTAGGAGGTCAGTTTGGAATATAAAGTGCATTAAATAGAAAAATGTGAAACAAGACTGGAAAAGTAGTTTAGAATAAGCTTGCAGAGGGCCTTAAATATCAAAATGAAGACTTTTTGTTTTAACTTAGATGCTAGGAATAACTGAATGATGTTGAGCAGGAGAAATAATGTGATCAAAGACTTGTTTCTTTGCAAAACTTATCTGGAGGATTGATTAGAGAGCCCAGACCCTGAGAGTAGAACAACCATCTTTTCAAGGAAGTGCCTTTACCTCCCAATGCCAGTGACATCATAGTTCCATTCGCCACCCCCCCCTCACATTTCCCCCAATGCAAAAGGTGAGGATATCAGTGTTAGTAGAAGGGAGGGGACTGATGCAACATCATCACAGACTGAGGGATTTAGGAGCCCTTAGCATTTGAGGATGTTTGAGGTTTCAGTCTTGGGCTAGTGGGAGAACTGTGCTTGCTACCTTCAAAAGAAATAGGGAAGTTAAGAATTCTGTTTTGGATATCTAGCAGGTTACTCATTAACAATGCATGATAGGCATTCAGGATATCAAGGCTAGATATATAGATTTGGGAGTCACTTGCACAGAAATTATGTTTGAACCCTTAGAAGCTGATGACACTTCAAGGGGATGGAATATAGAAACAGAAGAAGGTCCATGACAAAGCCCTGGGAAGCATTCATGCTGAGAAGACTTGATCTAGGTGATGACTCAGCAGAAGATACCAAAGGATTAGTTTAGATGAGTAAGCAGAGATCCGGGAGAGGGCAGTGGAAGCTGAAAGAGGAGGCCGGTTGACTGTTGTAATCTGCAGTAAGGTTAAGGAGGATGAGCACTGAGGAGAGGCTATCACATTTAGCAGTTAAGTGATGGTTGTTAACTTTTGGAGGGTAGGTGAGTGGTGAAATTAGAAGCCAGATTACAATGGGTTGAAAAGTTAATGGATGATGACTCCTCTTATTAAGTATTCCCTGTGTTATCAGGTTGGGGGTGGGGATTCGTTGACAAAAATGAAACAAACCTTGCCCTTGAGGAATATGCAGTGAATTTTAGGGGGTAGGTGATTAGTTGAACTCAAAGGATTCGTGTGGAATCGGGATTCTTAAACCTTTTTATGTACCCTTCTGGTGAAGTTTATGGACCTCTTCTCAGTAATGTTTTTAAGAGCATAATATATAGAGAATTACAAAGGAAAACAATTAAATTGAAATATAATTATTGTTATTTTAAAAAACAAGTCAACACATCGCAGGTTGGTATCTTTGATGTTGAAAGTGTTACTTGAACAGATTTTGAAGGAAAAAGAAGCTTTGTGAGGAGCAAAGGGTTCTGTGCTGAAACTTGATTAATATTCATAATTGGTGTTCATTGAAGAAGTAGATGGGCAGCTAGGTGTCAAAGTGGATAAAGTGCTGGCCCTGGAGTAAAAAAAAAACTCATCTTCCAGAGTTCAAATTTGGCCTCAGACACTTACTAGCTATGTGACCTTGAGCAAATCACTTAACTCTGTTTGCCTCAATTTCCTCATCTGTAAAATGAGCTGGAGAAGGAAATGGAAAATTGCTTCCAGTACCTTTACCAAGAAAACCCCAGATGGGGTCATGAAGAATTTTATACAACTGAAAAATGACTGAACAGCAGAAGAACTAGATAAGATAAGGGTTATTCCTTTTCCCAATAGGAAAAAGGCAGGAAATGACTGGGAAGGTATGTTATCTTAAAAGAAGTTAGTTTTAGAAAGTGGGTTGTCAACAGAATTAAAGGAAAATTTTTCAGTTAGCAGCAGTTAGAGCTGAGTGATAGAAGATAGAGTGAGATTGCTGGTGGTTAAAGAGGAAGGAGTAAGTGCTGGTGACTTCTGGGGCCCATAAGCAGCATGATGAAGGACTAAACCTGTCCGTAGAAATTGTGTCCTAAAGATAAAGTAACTTCCACTGTCTCCATGATATAGAACACCCAGGAACCAAAAACAGTAGAAAAACAGAAACAGAACTCCCAAAACCCATGAACTGATGTCCACTGACCCTTGACTCCCTCAGCACCCCTCTGCTGCCTCTTATCCTCCATAGGCAGACTATACTAGCAGAGTAAGTGCTAAGATGAGGAGATATAGATTATTGAATCAAGAAATTTCTCCTTTGAAAGAAGGGAGCGAAAGCATGATTTGAAGGCCTCCTTTCAAAATAGAGGACACTTAGGATGATAATTGCTAGAAGGGACCTTTGAAACCAGCCATTCCAGTATAGGAAACTGAGGCTCAGACAGAGTTCAAGCAGTAAAGAACAGAGCTTGGATTCAAACCTGTGACTCCTGATCCAGTGCTTTGGAATACCCCAAGTGAAGGGAAATTGTGAAGGTGAAGTAGTTGTAAAAAGAAATGATGTCTGTCACTTGTAGAACTTTTAACTGGTGATTAGTGTATGTTGTTAGAACACAGCGCTTTGAAAGCCAAGGTTCCAGACTGTTTCTGGGAGGTCTGGATAATCTATTCCATAGCGACAGCACCTCCACCTTGACAAGCTTTCCCAAATGTGTTCTTCCCTTATAAGAGGGACTAAGTGAGCGTATGCTGATGGATCAGTAAGTTTGGCATGGTGTTGTGGATGGTGTTATCTAGAGTGTAGTATAAGAGCTGAACCAGATTTCCAGTTTGATTTTTTTTTTTTAAGAATGCATAAGGCAAAATTGAGATGGTTCCACAAAACAAGTTTCCAGTTATTGTGGTCAATAACAGAGAAGCAGAAGAATGATTTTTAATAAGTATTTGAAGGATGGCTTTTGCTAGCTTCTGCCTTTTCAGAAAAAAAAAAACAAAACAAACTACCTAGAGGAAATTGGTTTGAATTGTATTAAGGGAGAAAGTTGAGCAGCTCAAGAATAACTGTCCCAGAGGTACCCCTTTGAAGCCTGAGCACTCTTAGCACTGTTTCCTTCTTTGCTCTAATATTCTCAGCAGTATATTCATGATCCTAAAAAAGTTATTCTTCAATAAGTTAAGAATGTGAATTTTCTTGTGATAATAAGAGATAAATCTGCATCACAAAACAGAATCCTTTTTTCTCTCCTGAGCACCTCATATAATTTCTGTTCTCAGAAAAGGCTTTCCTAGAAAGATGGAGGTCAAGTGTTGATTTTAAAGAATATGGATAAAACCAGAAGACTAGAACTAGAGGAGTACTTAAATTTTTTTTATTGTAAAAACCTTGTTTTTCATTCTTTCTTCTTGAAGAGGACCAATTACATCAGGATGGTGATGACTTACAAGTGAATTGGATTTAAGTGAAGCGAGGGTTGTGCAAAGTTATCAGCCTTCTTTTTTCCTCTAGTCATTCTGAGTCCAGTGGCAAGACAGGTCAGGATAGTGGACCTTAGACTTTTTAAGCCATGGGGTTATTCTTACCCTTTTGAGTACACACACATAATCCATTAGTGATATTTGCCTCTCCAAAAACCTTTGAGCTATCCTTCCATTTGTCTACTACTTTGTCTTCCAAATTCATTTACAGCAGATATTTTTAATTTTTGTGTGTGTTGTGGGTTCATATGGCAGTCTGGTAAAGCCTATGGAACCCTTTTTAAATGCATAAAATAAAATACACAATTATAAATTAAGCCAGTTATATTGAAATACCAAAATAAAGAAACAAATTCATGATCCATGTTAATAGAGCTGTGAACTTGTCCAGCCATTTTGGAGAACAATTTAGAACTGTGGCCAGAGGGCTCCAAGATTGTTCATACCATTTGATCCAGCGATATTACCTTCTCATTTGGGGGGGTGGGCAGCAAGAGGGAGAACATTAAGAACTGAAAATAAAAATTGCAAAGAAACAAGTTCATGGCCTCCAAGTGAAGAGCTTCTAAGGTATCAGGAGAGTATCAATATGGACTTGGTTAATTCTTCTGATAGTATAACAGCTTAGTAGTCATCTTCAAACTTAACTGTTTACTCCACATATCCAGTCTTTTGCCAAGTCTTGTTCTTTGTGCTTCTACAATATCTCATACCTGTCCTATTCTTTCTGCTCAAACAGCCATCCCATATTTCAGGCCCTTATTACTGCTCACCTAAATTATTCCAACAGCTTCCCTTCTTCAAATCTCTCACCTTTCACGTAGCTGCCACAGTGATTTTTCTTTCTTCTTTTTTTTAATTTTTATTTTTTTTGCTTTTTGGAGGGGGGAAGGCAGGACAGTTGGGGTTAAGTGACTTACCCAAAGTCATGCAGCTAGTAAGTGTTAAGTGTGTTAAGTGTCTAAGGTTGGATTTGAACTCAGGTCTGCCTGACTCCAGGGCCAGTGCTCCATTCACTGTGTCACCTAGCCGCCCCTACAGTGATTTCCTTTTTTTTTTTTTTAAACAAATGCTTTATTAACTTCTGTTTTACATCATTCATTTACGCAAGATTTTGAGTTACAATCATTTCCCCCCCATTATTCCCCTACCCAACCTCCCAGAATAGCAGTCCCGTAAGATATCGCTTCCTCCAATCTGCTCTCTCCCATACCTTCTCCCATACCCCCATCGACTTTTCCATTAGAGGAAGGTGAGTCTTTGTGTCCCAATGCCTGCACATCTTATCTCCCAATTATAAGCAAAAGAGTATTAATAATAGTATTTATATATATATATATCTGAAATATTTAATGTTACAACCTCGAATTTCAGATCCATTTCCTTCCTCCCTTGTCACCCATTCCCTCTTGGGAGATAAGTAATTCAGTATATGTTGTACATGTCTAGCTATGCAAAACATTATCATAGTAGATATATTGTACAAGGCTGCTTATAATTCCCTCCCACTCATCCAACCGCCCACCTGGTCCATTCCCCACATGATCCTGTCCCTCTTCTATAGTGGGTACCTCCAACCTCCCCTCACCCCAAGGATGCCCTCCCATCCATCATCCCTCCTCCCATCCCCCTTCCTCCTATCCTGCTACAGGTTGAGATATCCCATTTAGTATGTATGTCATTTTCTCCCTGAACCAAATTCAATGTGAATGTGGTTTTGCCTTTTTGGCCTTTCTTATTCTCCCCCTCTTTTGCAACCACTTCCCCTTGCTTCCTCTACATGAGATAGTTTACCCTACCCTGTCTCTCCCCATCTCTTGCCACTTTCCTCTCTCACCTCATAATTTCATCCCTTGAGTATTCTCCCTTCCCAACAAATTCAACCTATGCCCTCTATCCATGTATAACTGTAACCATATACACACACATTCACATATGTATTCATATGACCACACCCCCTTCTTCCATTATTTTCATAGTGAGAAAGATATCTTCAGTCACAGTTATTGCTTTTCCATATAGGAATGTAAATAGTTCAACTTTGATAAGTTCCTTTTTGATTTCTTTTCCCTGATTACCTTCTCAGGCATCTCTTCCTTCTTGTGTCTGGATGTCAAATTTTCTATTCAATTCTGGTTTTTTCCTCAAGAATGCTTGAAAGTCCTCTATTCCACTGAATGACCATATTTTCCCCTGAAACAAAATACTCAGTTTTGCTGGGTAGGTGACCCTTGGGTTCATTCCCAGTTCTTTTGCCCTCTGGAATATCATATTCCATGCCCTTCGATCCCTCAGTGTAGAAGCAGCCAGGTCCTGTGCTGTTCTGATTGTGTTTCCACAATATTGAACTTGTTTCTTCCTGGCTGCTTGGAGTATTTTCTCCTTGATCTGGGGATTCTGGAACCTGGCTATAATATTCCTGGGAGTTTTCTTTTTGGGATCTTTTTCAGGAGGTGATCTGTGGATTCTTTCAGCCTCTATTTTGCCCTCTGGATCTAAAACATCAGGGCAGTTTTCCTTGAGAATTTCTTGAAGGGTGATTTCTAGGTTCTTTCTTTGATCATGGCTTTCAGGTAGTCCAATAATTTTTAAATTGTCTCTCCTGGATCTATTTTCCAGGTCAGTGGTTTTTCCCATGAGATATTTCACATTGCCTTCTGCTCTTTCATTTGTTTGGATCTGCTTAACAGCATCTTGATTTCTCATAAAGTCATTAGCTTCCATTTGCTCCAGTCTAACTCTGAAGGCATGAATCTCCTCAGTGAACATTTGAGATTCTTTTTCCATCTGGCAAATTCGACTTTTTAAGGCATTCTTCTCCTCATTGCCCTTTTGGGCCTCCTTTGCCATTTGAGTTAGTCTATTTTTTAAGGTGTTGTTTTCCTCAGTCAGGCTGTTGACCCTCATTTCATACTTTTCCTGCATCCTTCTCATTTCTCTTTCCAATTTTTCCTCCACTTCTCTTATTTGATTTTTAAAGTCCTTCTTAAGGTCCTCTATGGCCTGCAACCCACTCATGTTTTCCCCTGGGGCTTTTGGAGCAGGACTTCTGACCTCACAGTCCTTTTCCCGCTCTATGCCCCCAAAATAGGAGTCTAGGGTTGCATTTTTCTGTTTCCTTTGCCTTGGCATGTTGCCACTTAATTGCTTGACTTTTGGGCTTGTTGCCACACTATGGCTTTAAGGCCAGATAGAGGAATTTTCGTCCCGAACGTGTGGGGGGCAACTTCCGTTTCTGGCAAGCTGTAAACCCACCCACGACTTCCACCCTAGATCACAATCCAGATCCAGGGAGGTTAAAGCAAGAGCAATTACCCCCCAAGACTGATCGCTGGATCTCCCTACAAATTTGCAGGCCGGGAGCTGGAGCTGCCTCTGAAAACTACAAAATGGCGTTTGCCCTCAGTGGCTTCTAGCCCCCAGGGGAGGGAGCCGACGCATTCCCTAAATACGGGTCCCAAAGTCCATAGGAGACTAACCTCTTACTTTGTCCTAGGCAAGTCTATGTTGATAATTCTGGAGTCGCCACAGCTCCTGGTGTTCTGGGGTTCCTCCAGCCAGCTGCTGGCCCTGCCACCCTGGGGCTAAAACCTCGGCTCAAGCGGACCTGGGCTCGGCTTGGCTCCTGCGCTCTGCCAGGTCCCAGACCGCTGGGCTGGTCCTCCCTGCAGGGCTGCTGGGCTGTCCTCAGTGGGAGGTTAGCTTCTCTGTGTCATTCTGTGGGTGCTTGGGCTCCAGAAGTTGTTCAGAGTCCCCTTTTACATAGTTTGGGGGGAATCTGGGGGCAGAGTGGCTTGGTTGAGCTGTTTCTACTCCGCCATCTTCTGTCCTTCATTCTTAAAGAGTACCATGACCCAGTGATTTTCTTGAAGTCAATTCTGAATGCGTTTTTCTATTCATTAAATTCCATTGGCTACTACCTATTACATGTAGGATTAAATATCAGCCCCTTTGCTTGACGTTTAGAATCCTTCACAACTTCATCCCAGTCTACCTTTCCAGATTTGTATAATACTCCTTTTCGTATCATACTGGCCTTCTTACTGCTTCTCATATTTGGCACTTTGCTTTTGTGCTGCACTCCATGCCTGGAATGTACTTCCTACTCACCTCTGCCCCTTAGTATCCCTAGTTTCTTTAAGCACCTCTTTCTTTACCCTAATTGCTCTCTACCTCCCAGCTGTTAGGGTTTTATCTCACCAAAACATCCTATCTCTTTTGTTTTTACCTATTTTTTTATATGTTGATTCTTCTCAATAGATTGCAACTTCCTAGAAAGTTCCTAGATTATTAAACTTTTGTTTGGATCTGTAGTGTCCCTAGCACATACATGGTAGGTGCTTAATAAATGTTGGTTTGATAGTCATTTGAAAGACTTCATATTTAAATTGTCAACAGCAAAATTAGTGTTTGTATAACATCTAAGAATTGTGTGAATCTCCACCTCTGCCTTTTTTTCTAATAATTCTGCCTTTAACTGTGGAGGCTTCATTGTGTATGATGGCCATTTTGTATTTCTGTCTGTCTTATGAGTCACCTAGAGTAAAGAATTAATTACCTAGTAGCCACCCTGCTGGCAATGGGACTCTTAGTAGTTGGCTAGCACATAACTAGTTTATTCATTGTCAGAGTACCCCCAGCCCATTTGGTAGAGGCTATCAGAATTTGAGCCTTATTTATATAGCCTTTGAGGACTCAGGTTCACCTCCTGCTACAATATTGCATCATCATAATGGGACTTATGTGGAGGATAGTTTCAAGATAAGATCTGACAAGATTAATGGATAAGATGTAGAGTGTCTTTTTTTTTTCCAGAGGGCATTTGGGATTAGTAACTTGCCCAAGGTCACACGGCTAGGTTTTTGGGTTTTTTTGTGTGTGTGTGGGTTAAGTGTCTGAGGCCGGATTCGAACTCAGGTCCTTCTGACTCCAGGGCCAGCACTCTACTCACTGCGCCACCTAGCCGCCCTCTGTGTAGAGCGTCTTTTTAAAGGAAACCAAGAGTCTTCGCTTGTAAAGGCAAATACATCAGGGAAGGCAAACCCATGTGGTCGTGAACAAGTCATCTCATGTCTCTGAGTGTTTCCCCTTCTGTAAACTGGAGACAGTACAGTACCTTACCTCATAGTGTTGTGAATAATTTTATTTACCTGCCACACCTCTCAACCCCTTGTAATCTGACTCCATCATTTGGCAGAGATTTTTCCCAGCTTTTCAGTGATCCTTAAGGAAAGCTCCCAGATTTAATAACAGAAATTGCTCTATTTGCCCTCCATTTATTTGTGTATATTGTAGTTAGAACTGTAAAAAAGGAACCTGATAAGTTTATCTTCCCTGTAAATTATCAAACTAGCTTTTATTATTCATCTGAGTATGCTTAGAGTTTTTTACATGAGTTTTCCATGGAAAGCAGATAAATGAGAGAGAACTAGATAAGTAGTTTCATTGCCCTTAGAGCTTGGTGGTCTGGACATCCTGGTCATCCAGTGGAGGATAAGAAGATAAAATTTAATTACAGCAACGATTCTACTTGAAGGTCTGACAGAGCCAACACAGAGTATCTAAAATATTTAGCGGTATCTCTCCCTTCTTTTTTCCCCCATACTGACTGGCTCCCTGATTCTCTAAACTTCCACCTTTGAAATTAGAGTGGTTTTACACCACTGTGAATGCATATGATACAAACAGAAATATTTAATGTGTTTCCTTTGTGCTTAATATTTATTTTTAAATTTTTGTTATTAATTTTACAGATAAGAACATTTCTTTGCCGTGACAAATATTACCTACAGCTTTTCTTGACATTATTTCTGGCCTCCTGTATACTGTTTCTCTGCTGAAAAAATAAAAGACAAAGGTTCTCTTTAAAAACACACATGTACTTGTGCATGTTTGTATAGTCAAGTAAATCTATGCATTGTCATGTTTGAAAATATCTGTCTCATTCTGTAACTCATCTATTGCACTCTCACATTATTGGGAGGAGGGTGAGATAGGAAAAGAATATATGGACATGTTTGTTGACAGCAGGAAAGGAGCCAATAGATAGTTTAAAGATCAGACCAACAGTGGGGATGAAAGAGGGGACAATATGCTGGAGGAAAAAGAGGGGAAATGATCAAGGATGCAGGTTCCAGATTGGCGTTGGCAAAGAGAAGGGCCATCTCATCATTGGAGACAAGAGTGAAGGACATAGTTGAGGAAGATGTCTGAGTGAAATAAGTATTCCTTGTAATAAGGCCTTCCTCCAGCATTCCCCCCCCTCACCATTACCTTCCATTTATTTTATATGTACATAGTCATTTGCATGTTGTGTTCCATTTTAGAATGTAATCTTGAAAGCAGAAACTATGTTTTTGCCTTTATTTTTATCTGTAGCTTTTGGTACAGTCCCTGACATATAGTAAATGCTTCAAAAATGCTTATTAACTGACTGGATAATAAAATTGTTCTTATCCTCATTTATCCCCTTATTGGAAGAGAGTAATAGACTACAGAAGAAGATGGGAGAAGCATGGTTTATCATTACTCTTCTGGAATACTGATTGGTCATTGAGTTAATAATGGTTTTAAAGGCTTTCACATTTCTTATTATTTTAGAGTGCAATATAAATTGCACCTCTCTATTCTTCACTAAAAAAAATTGAGAACATTCACCCAGAACTCCTACTTCTGCTTTCCCCTTCATCCGGACTAGGTGGTGGCACAATGAATGGACAGAGTTCTGAGCCTGTACTCAGGATGACCTGTGTTTGAATCAAGTCTCAGACACTAATTAGCTGTTTGACCCTGGTCAAATCACTTAACCTCTTATTGCCTCAGTTTCCTCATCTGTAAAATGGGGGTGATAATAATAGCACCTGCCTTGGGGTTGTGGTGGTGACCCACAGTTTAAGAAGGTACTGAAGGGAGCTTGAGTGGAAAAAGTTTAAGACACCCTGGTGTTAGAGGATTAAATGAAATAATAATTGTGAAGCCCTCAGTACAGTGACAGAGACATAGTAAGCACTATATAAATGTTAGCTATTATATTGCTGTGTCTTCTCTGACTTCCCTTCAGTCTTGTCTCAGATGATAAGATGGCCCTTCTCACCAAGGCCTTGGCACCTTTGATCACTGCTCCTCTTTTTCCTTCAACAGATTGTCCTCTCTATCATCCTCACTGTTTCTCAAATCTTTAATCATCCTATCTCCTGGCTCCTTTTCCTGCTGCCTATAAATAAACCTCCTCAAACCTTCTGTTCCCACCCCTCATCCTCTTCTTGGCTATACGTTAAAAAAAAAAAAGTTTTATTTATTTTGTTAGATATTTCCCAATTACATGTAAAATAATTTTAACAATCATCTTTTAAAATGTTGAGTTCCAGATTCTCTTCCTCCCTGCTGCGCTCCCCCTCCCTCGAGAAGGCAGGCATTTTAATTTTGATTATACCCGAGGTCCTGCCAAACATTTCCTTATTTTAATTAACCTTTTTGAGAAAGCCATCTATAAGAGGTGCTTCCACTTTGACTTTTTCCACTAGATTTTAAACTTTCTGCTGTCTAACGTCATTCAAACAAAACTGCTCTCTTCAAAATTATCAATGATATCCTAATTGCCAGATCCCTGTGGAGTGCACCACCCTTCTCCTAGTCATCCAAGCTAGCAACTTCAGTGTCATCCTTAACACCTTATTCACACTCACCACCCATATCCAGTCTTGTCCAATTAAAATTGTTTCTACCTTTAGAACATTTTTTCATATACGTCTCCTTTCCACTTAAATAGCCATTACTCTGGGACAAGCCCGTATTCCAGTAGTCTTCTGATTGGTTTCCCTGTTTCAAGTTTTGTCATCTCAGGGCTGCTAGGTGGTGAAGTGAGTAAGAGCGCCGGCCTTGGAGTCGGGATGACCCGAGATGGAATCCGGCCTCAGAAAATGAGCACCCACACATAAATAATGACTGGCCGTGTAACCTTGAGCAAGTCACTTAACCCCAATTGCTCTAAAAAAAAAAAAAGTTTTGTCATCTCTCCCTTCTATCTTCCACTTATCTGCCAAAGTAATTTTCTTTTTTTTCTTTTTTATTATTATTATTATTTTGCTTTTTTGGAGGGCAATTGGGGTTAAGTGTTGCCCAAAGTCACACAGCTAGTAAGTGTATCAAGTGTCTGAGGCCGGATTTGAACTCAGGTCCTCCAGACTCCAGGGCCGGTGCTCCATTCGCTGCACCACCTACCCGCCCCCGAAGTGATTTTCTTAAAGTACAAGTGTGACCTCTCCCCCCCCCGCCCGCCAATTTACCCCCCTTCCTCCAGTTTAATAAATCTAGTTGTTCCCTGTTATTTCTAAGTTCAAATATAAAATGTTCTGCTGGACATTTAAAGTGTTTTACAGCCTAGCCCCTTCCCACCTTGCCAGTCTTCATGCTCCTTACTCTCCTTTACGTATTTTGATCTAGGTATGCTATTCTACCTGTTGTTTTTCAAATGATACTCCATTACCTGCCTGTCCCCCATTTCACCTATGCCTCCTGGATTCCCTGGGCTCCGTAAGAATAGCTTAAATTCTGTTTTCTACAGGAGGCCTCACTTTCTGTATTGACGCCCCACCCCCAGTTTCCTTCTGTTTATCTGGTATGTATTGGCATGTCGTGTCCCATTTTAGACCTTCTTGAAGTCAGAGACTATGTTTTTGCCTTTCTTTTTATCTACAGCTTTTTGCACATAGTAAATGGTTATTAACTGACTGGATGATGAAATCGTTCTTATTTTGTTATCTCTGCATACATTCACAGAAGTCCATTGAGGTTTCTCTGAAACTGCCCTGATGTGTTAGACCCAGAGGGCAAAAAAGAGGTTGAAAGAATCCAGAGATCACCTCCTGAAAAAGATGCCAAAAAGAAAACTCCTAGGAATATTATAGCCAGGTTCCAGAATTCCCAGATCAAGGAGAAAATACTACAAGCAGCCAGGAAAAAACAATTTCAATATTGTGGAAACACAATCAGAATGGCCCAGGACCTGGCAGCTTCTACAGTGAGGGATTGAAGGGCATGGAATATGATATTCCAGAGGGCAAAGGACCTGGGATTAAAACCAAGAATCACATACCCAGCACAACTGAGTATTTTGTTTCAGGGGAAAAATATTCAGTGTAATAGAGGACTTTTAAGCATTCTTGAGGAAAAAGCCAGAGTTGAATAGAAAATCTGACATTCAGATACAAGAAGCAAGAGATGCCTGAGAAGAAATCAAAAAGGAACTTATCAAAGTTGAACTGTTTACATTCCTACATGGAAAAACAACTGTAACTGATGAAACCTTTCTCAGTATGAAAATAGTAGAAGAAGGGTATATGGGCATATGGATTCATATGTGAATGTGTGTATATATGTTTACAGGTATACATGGAAAGAGGGCACAGGTCAAATTCGGTGGGAAGGGATGATACTTAAGGGGTGAAGTTAAGAGGTGAGAGACGAATGTGGCAAGGGGAGATGGGGAGAGACGGGGTGGGGTAAACTATCTCATGTAGAAGAGGCAAGGGGAAGTGGTTGCAGGGGAGGGGAAGAACAGGAAAGCAAAAAGGAAAAACCATATTCTCATTGAATTTGGCTCAGGAAGAGAATGACATACAAACTAAATGGGATATCTCACCCTGCAGGAGAGTAGGGGGGAGGGGGATGGGAAGGGAGGCCATGCTGGGGGGAGGGAAGGTTGAAGGCACCCACTTTTGAAGAGGGACAGGGTCAAAGTAGGGAATGGACCAGGTGGGGGGCGGGATGGGTGGGAGGGAAATATAGCCAGTCTTTTACAATACTGTGGCAATGTTTTGCATAGCTATATATATACAACATATACTGAATTGCTTATCTTCCCAGTGGGAGTGGGTGACAAGGGGCAAAGGGAATGGATCTGGAATTCGAAGTTTTAAAATTAAATCTTTCAAATATATATATATATATATATATATATATATATATATACTATTATTAATACTATTTTACATGTAATTGGGAGATAAGATATGCAGGCATTGGGGCACAGAGATTTCACCTTGTCCTAATGGAAAAGTCGAAGGGGGTATGGGAGAAGATATGGGAGAGAGCAGATTAGATGAGGGGATATCCTGTGGGACTGCTATTCTGGGGTGGTAGGTAGGAGGAAAATGGGGAAAAAATTGTAACTTAAAATCTGGTGGAAATGAATGATGTAAACCAGAAGTTAATAAAGCATTTGTAAAGAGAAAAAAAAAGATGGTTGACAGGGTCTGAAATATTTAGACCTGAAGGGGGGGTCTACAGGAGAGTGGCATGATAGATTGGTACATACACCTTCTAATGTGGTATGAAAGATGAATTGAAGGGAAGGAGATTATCGGTTTAAAGACTAGTTTTATTATTGAACTTGGTGAAACAACAGGGCCAGTATCTTTTGTATTTTTCCCCTCTCCCTCTCTCTCCCCACTTCCTAAATACTCAGTTAAATACCATGGCTATGTAGAAGCAATGTGTTGTTGAATTTGGAGGTTTCAGTATAGCATTCTTTATTTAGGTGCTTCTGAATTTCTTTGATTAGAAAAAACACACATGTTATTTTTTTATAATTCATTTCCCCTTCCATAACTGTTGATAATTCTATGAACCTTTTCATTTTTCGTTACAAACTGAATTCATTTATTCTTTATGACTCCATGTGTTGACTACAATCCTGTGTCTTACAGATGCTATTGATGGAGTGATGAATGGAGAATACTACCAGGTAACAAATTTAAAATGTCCTCAAATTTATTTCATTAAAACCTTAGTGTACTCTTATTTCTTTTGTTAACTTTGCTTTTTTGATTTGCATAGGAGTGAATAGCACATTAATAATGGAGAAATTTTGAGAGCAAGTTGTGGTAATGATAGGTTACACATAACAGCATTTTAAGATTTACAGGTACTTATAAAGGTTTCGGAAAGGATGTGGGATTGAGACTTGGGGTTCTGGTCCTGGATCTGCCACTAATTAACTTTGTTGGTTTTAGATAAGTCACAATTTCTAGTGGGCCTTAATTATTTTGTCTGTAGAATGAGAGGGCTGGGACTAGATCTCAAATTTCCTTTCTACTCAGAAATTCTAGGGGAGAATATACAGCCTAATGGAAAAAAATATATATATTGCTTAAGACAATTAAGTACCCAGTATTTTTGCAGGGGATAAATGTGCTGGCTTAAATAAATTTTTTTCTTTCCCTTGTCATCTCAGTAACCCAAGAAAAGAAATTCTGTTTACTTCTCCCCCCATCTATTTACCTTTACCACATTATCTTAAAATAGTGTATCTTATAGGTACTACCATCTTTTTGGTTGCCTTTTTTCAGTAACTAGTAGTAATACATAAATTTATACAAGACAGTAATTTAAGATTCACTAGTTACATACAGCTGAGGCTCTATACCAGGAACATTCAAAATGTAATGAGTATTACTAGTCCCTTCATTTCAGAGAACTCTCCAGTTGTTAGGGTTGTGGTAAAACCAAAGAAGACTTAATGGAGCAGAATTCTCCTTTTAAAAACAGTAAATTGAAACAAGACCAAAAAAAAAAACTCAAAACAGAACCTGTTGTCCTTCTCACCGAGAGGGCAGTGAAAGTGTACATCTTGACAATAGTATTGTCTCTCTTCCTTTTCTAATGAAGTTTGAGCACTTTAAAATGCCCAGATGAAACTATCTTCATAGAACATCAAATTGAGTTTTAAAAACTGAATTGGTAATAACATTCAAATGAAAGGTAGCAAAGGAATTAGCATAATTTTGGGATGCAAATGGTAAAAGTGTATGTTTTTATTTAACCAAGAGAAAGCAGTGTTCTGAAATAATCCTCTCTCCCTCTCTATCCTCATTAGAAAAATGTGTTATATTTGAGCCTATTCCATAAATATTGTCAGCTCTTGGAATTATAGTTGTTCTTTAATTTATGTTTGTTCTCTGTTATCTTCTTTCTTAAGAGTTCTGTGAACCCATTTAAAAAACTGTTTACTGCTTATATTAGAATAAATTTCTTTAATTTATTACATTCATGAAGCTTTTGCACTTTCGGTGGAAACATGACTTCTTAAAGGCCAGTCACGTTGAAAACAGCTGCATGCCGTGTTCTGCTCTAGTGCCTCAGTACATGGAAGTGAGACTGACCACATCTGTCTCGAGATGTTGGATTGAAAGTCTCAGCTTTTAAGGGTCTGGGTTATATTTTCCTGGTAACACTAATGATCCTTTTTAGCCTTTCCACCTGTTTGTGTTGTGGGGCATTTGAGGACATTGAGATCCTCTGAGATCTGTAATAACAACCAGAAGAGCGCATTTGTAATTTCTGTAGCAGTGACCTTTTATTTAAATACACTGCTAACTAAGAGAGCCTCCGCTATCACAGAATTCTATAAAAGAATAGAAACAGTCAATTATTGGGGCCATTTTATTTTGTCATTGTGTTCTAGTTTGTCTTCTGGTATACTTGTTCCTTTGGAATAAGTATGTATATATTGATAGGTATTTTTCTCTCTTTGACAGACAGTGTGGTACAGTAGAAAGAGTCCTTGCCTTGGAGTCAGAGGACCTGGATTTGGATCTCGGCTCTGCTCCTTACTGTCCATGTGACCTTGGGCAAGTCACTTAACCCCTCAGGACCTGCAGAATGAGGGGCTTGGACTAGGGCAACCTATTGTGATTGATCAAAGGAACCTAGTATGTTTATCTAGGAGAAAAGAAGACTTAGGGAAATGAGAGCTGTTTTCAAGTATTTGAAGGGCCCTCATGTAGAAGAGGGATTAGAGATTAGATTCTCTATGGGCCCAGAAGGCAGAACCACAGGAATCTGAATTAGTTAAAAGATGAAGAAAGGCAAATTTAAGCTAGATTTTAGGAAAAGCTTCCTAATAATTAGAGCTGCCCAGAAGTAGAATGGGCTTCACAGGAGGTGGCGGATTCCGAGAGTCCTTTGAGGTCTTTAAATAGAGGCTGCATGACCACTTATTGGTAATGTTATATTTTGTGCTGGTTTGGACTAGATGGCTGCCAAGGACCTGCCAACTGTTCTGTGACTTCTAAGGTCCTTTCTCACTCTAAATCTATCATCTTGTGATACATTTATTTACTTATTTAGAAGACAGGTTATGTATATGACACGATTAAGTCTGAAATATTCTAAAATCAACTGAATTAGATGGTGCTTATTGAATGGTTTCACCATTTTCCAATATTCTTGTCCTGTACCTGACTATTCTTTAATGTGGTACTTGTAAGAATTCATAAGTATTTCTTCTAAATTACATTTATTCATTAAGGGCTTTCTGGCTACTCAGATATTTTTATCTAATTGGTTATTAATAACTTGAACAAATTTGGGTCACTAAAAGGAAACTACTACTTATTTTCTGTTTCTCAGATACGTCTTAGACTGCTCTATTCTAGAATTAACTACTTTGTTTAGATTTCTCTTCTTTATTATGGTTTATACTAAAATAATCACCCTTGTCTGCTTCTGTCAATGATCTGTCCTGAGTATTATTGCATGCACTTTGTTATTATTTTCTTAAATGTCAGCAGTAAACCATGCAGGACAAGGCAGTTTAAATGTGAACTGATTGCATTGACATACTTTATAATAATCTAACACTTTGTTTTTTTGTAAAGGAGAGTAATGGTCCAACTGATAGTTACGCAGCTATTTCACAAGTGGATCGATTACAGTCAGAACCAGAGAGTATCCGTAAATGGAGAGAAGAACAAATGAAACGTCTGGAAGTCCTTGGTAATCCTTTTGCAATTGTTTTTCAAGTTTATATTAGCAAAATCACTATATTTTTCCCTTATTTAGTTCAAGTTTATGTAATGTTTACATTTAGCCTTCTGTGATAGTTTCTAATGCCAATTGTTCACATCTTTGTTTGTGTTTTTTTCTTTTTTGCCTTTTGGAGGGCAATTGGGGTTAAGTAACTTGCCCAGGGTCACACAGCTAGGTTTTTGTTTGTGTGTGCGTTAAGTGTCTGAAGCCGGATCCGAACTCAGGTCCTTCTGACTCCAGGGCTGACGCTCTACTCACTGCGCCACCTAGCCGCCCAGTTGTTCACATCTTTGAAACATTTAGAATCTTGTTTGACTCTTGGCTTTGGCTTGATATTTTCTCTTATTGGAAGGGCAATAATGTATAACTAATTGTATATTACTAGTATCTTGGTTTGATAAGTATTGAAGACAGTGAGATATAAGAAAGAACAGGAACACAAGGAAAAGTATTCCAAAGTGTGTAGTTCTAAAATTTTGTGTACATTTAATGCATATACGTCTCTGTTGTAAGGGCCAAATCAGAAACACAAAAATTCCACAGAGATTCTAGTTCTGAATAGATTAGTCTCATTCTGCCTGCTCCCTTTATTCCAGAATATTTGAGGTGGTTATGTTTGACTTATATTTGAAGAGAACAGCCCTTTTATTACTTTCAGTCTCCTAAAAATTAATAGGAAGATAAAGGAAGGGGGTTTTTCAAATTATTTTCTAATTATTTCTATTGTGATAAAGCCAGGACACAGAAAGATCAGGAGGGAAAATATTGTGATGAGTCATTTTTGTGTTAAATTCTTCACTCTGTTATAAATGTTTAATTATTGCGATACGTATTTTGTGTCTTCCCTTGTTCCATTTCTATTCTTATGCCCCAAGTGTTGTGAGTATTACTACTGCTGACCTAGCTAGCAGTTGCTGTATATACATTCTTGCCAAAAGACCTTAGCCATATTTTTGAATATTCCTCCATCTCATTGTTGATGGTCAGAACTGGCTGAACAACAAAACACAAAATGAAGCAGATTGCATTATTAAGGTTTGATAGATCCAATCTTGAATTTCATCTCTCTTAGCTTTCATTTGATAACAAAATTATAATTTTGTAACAACTTTATAAATGTACCATCCATTCATATATACCTGAGAGCATAGTATTCTAGTAATCATCTGCCAGTCACCCAATCTGTTGTTGATACAAAAGTGTATGATATTTGAAGCTTAAACTATTATTATTCATCTGCCACCCACTACTATTCCTATGGCTAATAAACTCCTGCCATCTGTTTCTCTTCTTATCCCTTATTATCTCCCCAATCTCCTCAACATCCTACTCCAGCTATGCTCCCCCTTTCCAATGTGCTTACCAGAGTTCACTTTCCATAGTGAACAAACTCTCCATCCTACACCTTTTTCTCTCATACTTTTTCGCTCTGTCCTCACTGAGACTTGCCATGTCCCAGAAGATACTATGTCTGGTTATGCCTTCATTCACAACTTCTACCCCCCTCCACAACCTTCTCACACTGTCCTTCCTCCCTCCTTTCTTCTTTCCCTCTTTTTTTTCTCCTCATTTTTCTTCCTCTCTCTCACATATACTCACAGGTCTTAAAAAATACATTGGGATATTCCTTGCTTTTATCTGCCACTTCTTTTGCCACTATCACTCGAACAAACCCTCTTCTTTAAAAAAAAAAAAAAGGATAAGAACTTTCTTCTCTATTCAGATAATGACAGTTGTTTGCCAACCAGATCATTCTTTATACTTTCTCAAAGAGTTTAGCACCTGGCTCACGGTCTTTTTTCCCCAGATCCTGTCATTTGTTGGGGGGACTTTAAAATTCATGTTGATGATCTCGCAAACTCCCTGATGTCATAATTCTTTGATCTCCTTGAATCCCTTGGCCTGCTCCTTTATTTCCACCTAACTTATCTGTGAGGATGGTCACATCCTAGAGCTTCCTATTACCCACAAGGGGTTTTACTTCCTTAATCAAAAGCTGACATTTTTCTATCTAACCATAATGCATCATTTCATCTCTCCCTTTGCCTTAACACTTCCTAAACTTATTCTTCATCCTTATCGTGAACTCTCTCCAACCCTCAGTACTTTCACAGACCTTAACCTACTTTTCTGACTTGATTTACTTTCCCAGGCTTATGAATGTCTCACTTTCATAAATTGCCATACTCCTTTTCCCCTTGTCCTGTTGCCATTCATTCCTTGACAGATCCCCGCTTTGGACTGCTCACATAATCTACCCCCTTCACTTTTTTATGCTACTAGAAGCTGGAGGAAGTCATAAAGCTGTGTTAAAGGGTACGAGGTAAATTCGTTAGCTGACTTACAAGCTTCTTCTCAAAAAGGAGATCACCATTTATATTATTGGGGAAATTGTAACCATTCACCATGAGTTCCCTCTTTATTTTCCTTGACATTTTTCACTCTCATCTTTTCCCCTAGTTTCTGATAGTGACATGGTCTTTCTTGCAAGGGCAACCCTTCTACAACCCTTTAATCCCCTGCCTCCATTTTCTCCAGCAGATTGCCCTCTCAGTTATTTCTTCTTAACTTCTGCCCCTATCCCGTGTGTGTGTGTGTGTGTGTGTGTGTGTGTGTGTGTGTGTGTGTGTGTGTGTGTGTGTGAGAGAGAGAGAGAGAGAGAGAGACAGTGACAGAGAGAGACAAAGTTCCTTCTCAAAAGCCTTTAAATATGCCTAGGTTACCCCCATTTTGAAAAAAAAAACTTTTCATTAAACTCTGCCACCCCCATAACCTATCATCCTATATCTCAGTTGTCTACACTCATTACCCACAGCTTCTCTCCTCTCACTTCAGCCTTTTGCAGTCTAGCTCACAAATTCTTCGGTCACTTGAAATTAGTCTCTTCAAAGTTCCAAATGAGAAGAGGACTTCTGGCTAAGGAGACTGCCTGAGTAGAGGCAGATTGATCAGGTCCTCCACATCTATTCCAGCAAAAACCAAAATATTGCAACAGGCCAAGGATTGGTCAGGAAACCCAAAGGGAAATTACACAGTAAGAGATTTTTTTCACCCCAGAAATGCTCAGAAAGTTAGCCAGAAGCCCATGGGCAATAGGAAAAGAGTTGCCAGTATAGATAGCAAGCCAGCAGTTCCCTTACATGTAATTAGTGATGCAGCAAGGACACATGTGGTCTGTAGGCCTTTATCCAGGAGGTACCAAGAATAGGGAGCTCTGGTGAGAAAATACCAGGGTGATTAGGACCCCATAATGTGGGAACATTGGAAACCCCTGGAGTGGCAGTGACTTATACCAGGACAATCCAGGGATCTTTGAAGTCCCTATTACTTTGTCCTGAGATATCATGACCTTGAAGATATAGCAATCTGGACCTCAGATTCAGGGGGCCTAATTCCAGGAGGTCAGCACAGCAACACAGGTTAAGTCCAAGTAAGACTGACTACCTCACCTAAAAATTTAGCAAGTAAAAGAGCCTGACCTTGATAGAAAGCCTCAATTCAGGAACTAAAAGTTACTTGGATGTAAAAATGAATTTTCCACTTGGATTATATAGTTACTAGAAGAAATGAAGAAGAGAGAAAAATGAAATTAAATTTTTGGGAAGAAGGAATTGAAAGGAAAATTGAAAGTGGTAAACCTTACCCAAATAATGGACTCCTTGAAAATTAGAATAGACTAAATGGAAGTCAAAGCAAAAAATATTAAAACAAAGCCCAAAGATTGGAAAAAGTAGAAGTAAATATAAGATCTGATGCCAAAAACAGTTGACCTGGAAAACCAGTCAAGGAGAGAGAATTTAAGAATCACTGGACTCCCTGAAAACTTTGATTAAAAAAACAAAAACAGCCTGGGTGCTAGTTCAAGAAATAGGTGAAAACTGCTAAGATTATTAAGGCAAAACGAAGAGAGTCTTTACTGTTCATCTTCTGAAGTTAGCCTCCAAAGGAAAAACCCCAGGAATGAAGCCCAAAACCTGGAGCTTTCATGTCAAAGAAAAAATACTGACAGTATACAAAAAGAAGCTGTATGTTTTTAAAGTGGGGTACAGGGGGTAACATAGTGAAGCCAAAATGGGCCATCTAAACATTTTTTAAAATTCACGGACGAAAGCACAGTCACACTGGACAATTTTCAAATATTTTTCCCTCTGACCCCCTGGAAAATAGTTGATTAACAGCTTCCTGCAACATCAGGCTGCCCATATTGCAAGGCTGTTTCTATGTTTCTTCCTTCCACCCCCATGAAAGCATGTGTCCTTATGTGATGGCCAAATTCCATCTCTTAAAGAGATACATATTCTGGCTTACTCCTTACCTCTAATTGATGTTTTAATTTCCCTTCCCCAAGTTGTCCATTGTGGTCATCTCTAAAATCTGATTCTTAGTCCTCCATTTTTTCTCCAGTGAAACTCATCCGCTTTAAGCAGAGAGAACAGTGATACATAAATGTTTATGTAGGCACAGCTCTGAAAGATATAATTATGTGGTTATTTCAGTCAGCATCTGAAAGGAAATCTCTTAAGTTCTCTCTTCCCCTACCCCAAATTCCTTATTTTCCAAAAGGATTAATATTTCCAAGTGACTTCTTTGATAAATAGGGCACTTAGCTCATTCTTTCTCCTCTGCTCCCCAACGACATATTCTGTCACATAGGGAGGATGAAGTTGCTTAATGTTACTTTTCATTGTAAGTATGTATAGTTATGCCAGCTGTCATTGTCATACTACTGCTAGTTGTCCTAACATCTGCCCTTTGCTCCAGCTCCTTCCTTTGTTTTCCTAAAAGTTTTTAGGTTTTGTTTTGAAGTTAAGGCATTTCCAATAATTTTGTGGTTATTTTTATTTATAATCTATATTCAGTCACTGTCACTTGTTATTTGTATGTATTATCTTTATATTATGGTATTTTCACATATATTTATAGAGTATTAGAACTATAAGGGAACCTTAAATCATTTAGTTGAACCGCCCTCCTTTTATAGATTAAGAAATAACTGTCCAAAGATATGGTGGCTTATTCATTTGGTAATGTAGCTGGGCCTGAAATCCAGGTCTCCTAGCCAGCTCTTCTTGTTGATACTCAAAAAAAAAATCCTGTGAGGTAAACAACAAAAGCATTATTGTGTGCATGTGTGCACCCCAACCCCCTGACCCCCCCCCACACTCACCTTTTGTTTACTGTGAGGAAGTGGAGGCTTGAAGGAGTTGTGATTTTACCCAAAGTCACATGGCAAGTAAGTGACAGAGCCAGAATTAAAATCCAGATCTTCCTGTTTCCAGTCTAATACTCCTTCTTAGTATACCACAGTGCCTCTGGGAAATGGAAGGAATCTGTGCCTCCTATAATCCAGAAATTGTATTTGTCTTTTGAATTTATTTCTCCACTGATTTAGAATCTGGTCTGGGAAGTCAAAATATTATGACTATGAAAATTTGACTTGGATAACTCTTCTTTCCTGACCCCTTACTCCCTTCCCAGTTCAGCTTCCTGTTCCCTTTTACATAAAGTGAATGCTTACATTTAACCTATAGCATGAACTCTGTGCTGTAAATTTTCAGATTGAGACAACAGATTTACACAAGATGTGTCTGATTCTTCTGGGGATTGTCAAGTCGGGTTGTGGTTGTTTTAATTTAAGCTTTTTCTTGGTACCCAAACCTGGGTTATAGAATGAAGAAACCATAAGCCTATTTCTTTTCTCATTCCTCCCTAACTCTAGGCAACAGTCATAAAACAAATAAATGGTATTAAGCAGAGTGGTTTTTAGAATAGATAATAAGAGACTGTCCCTAGCTAATGGCTAAAAAACAGCCTTGGTATTTGTTACTTTTGAATAAAACTAAAAATAAACTAGTTATAAAGTTTCTACTGTTTTCCTTCTCCAAAGATGCTAATTCTCAAAAGCAGGAAGCAGAATGGAAAGAAAAAGCAATAAAAGAGTTGGAAGAATGGTATGCAAGGCAAGATGAACAGCTACAGAAAACAAAAGTAAATAACAGGTAAGTTAAAATGGGATAAAACAACAAAGCTTTCAACCTGAAGTAACCTGTCACTTTTTCAGTTTTCTCTTGAGCCTCATACTTCTGGTGGCTATATTTTGATATTCTTTCTTGCCTCCAACCTTGTATATAAGATTATTGAGAGCTTAGGCTTGCATATTTTAATTTCATCATCAAACACACATAACTATTTTAGGGTATTTAGAGTCAGGTCCTAAGTTTGAGTCCTGGCTGTACTACTTATTTCTCTGTCACTGTGAGCAAGTAATTCAGGCTACAATTCCTCACCTGTTGGAGGGCCTTATACTAGATGGCCTCTGAGTTTTCTTCCATTTTTAAATCTATGATCCTATGACAAGTACACAGAATAGAGACTTATAATTAAACTGTAGTATGAGCATTAGTTCTGTTCCCTTCCACTAGCCTTAAGGAGTTCCATGCTATAGAATTGTGTTTTTATTTGGTTACGATGACATTCACTACAATACATCTAGGTCAGTACATTTTTCTCTAGTCCTTATCTGGATCCTATTCATCTCTTCTGGGGAAATTTTGGCGATGTGGTTTGTGGCATCTTATTTTTTTAATTCCTTAAAAGGGAAGAAAATAGAGAAACTCTTGACATTTTTGTTCTTTGACTGTAAAAAAAAGCAGTAGTTATCTTTAATTCCTTCTTCTGTTTCTACCTCAGTTAATCTGACCTTCACCAGAAAATAAATTCTCAAACTGCTTAAACAATAAGACCTATGAAATTAAAAGGAGAGGAAGAAAAGGGAGTAGTCTGTCACTTTCATGAAAATAATTTTTCTCCTTTTTCTTTGAAAACAACCACTGGCTAATTCACTTCCTCCTCTTGGGTGGCTTTAGTGGAAAGTTAGGCTGGAAATTTTAATTATTCACAGAATTTTAGGAGTCAAATTTTCTTATAATTCAGGAATTTCTTCTATAAACCTGTTTGATAAATGGTCATTCAACTTCTACTGAAATATTTCTAATGAAAGAGGGAGCCCATTACTTGCCTCAGAGTTTCATTATTGGAAATCTTCAATTATCAGCATCCTTAATCATCTTCCTTGTAACTTCTATCCATTGGTTCTGTTTCTGTCATCTAGAACAGAGGTGTCAAACTCTAGATGAGGTGGCCTGACCAGATCAAAATGGAATTGGGAAAGGTTTAACAAAATTAATAAAAAATACAGTATAACATAGATAACATTACTTTATGGTTTTCTGAGTCACTGTGTTCCCTTCAGGGGTTTGTTTCTGTTGGAGTTTAACACCACCGATCTTTTGCCTCTTCCATACACCCTTAAAATTTTTTTCTTTTCCCTCTTTTATCTTCTCCTCCCCACCCCCAGTCTCCTCTTCTCCAGACAAAAGATCCCTAGGCCTTTGAGTTGTTCTTCATATGGCATGGCTTCTAGGCACTTTGCCTCTTCTTTGAGATCTCTGACCCTTTGCTGTATAGCTCCCAGAGTCAAGGATGCTTGCACCAGTTAGTCTACATAGACACTAGAGTGCCATTATAAGCCTTTCTTGACCTTCCGGAAGGTTTTGATAGCAATAGCACCTTAGCTTATTTGAGCTAAACCCCCTGAACTTTCATGAGAACTTATGCCTATGTCTTGTCCATTATCTGCCTAGGCCATTCATTTTTTTCTTGCAGGCAGTAGTAAAGGGATCTTAAAAGCAGGTTCAAATCTGTCAAAGAATATTTCAGCACCTACTTGCATTACAGTACAAACTTTTTGTTTTGTTTTTCACTGGGATTCTTCTGTGGCTAAGAAAAATATGAATACCCCATGGATATTGTATTAACAAAATTTGAAATTATGCTTATGAATTTCTTGTTCTAAATAAGTAATATGAAGAATTTCAAATTTTCCAGAGATTGGGAACTAACTCATCCTCTGTAATCATTATTGTCTTGTCTGTCACCAAGTTGGCTACAGAGCTAAGAATTTTTCCAACACAATAACTCTTGAGGACCATCCACTAAGTTATAGTGGGATTGTGATATGTGTCGGTAGAGAACGGATACGCATGAATGAAATCACATTTCCTTGAAATATATATTGAGAAAGCAACAGCATTGATATAATTTGTGACAGCAAATACTTTTTTTTAACTCAAGGGCTACATGTAGCACTCTGAAGAGCTCAATGAATGTGGGTTTTGTATTGGCTATCCCTCAGCTAAACCAGTTGTTTAATTGACTCTGCACCAAGTCTAACTCTTCAATTAGCGTCTTACTCTTAGTATTCCTCTTCTGTAGTCATTCCTTACTGTTTCTTCTCTGGGCTCTGACCTGAGTTGAAGAGAACTGAGCTGAGTGTCTTGAAGAAAATTGCTTCTCTAGGGAAACTTGGGGAGATGGAAGGGGGGCGCGGATCAAAAAGCTTTATACATATGTAAATTCTTTGAAGGCAGGGACTAATTTCCCTCTTGTCTTTCTATCTCCATTGCATGTTAACATAGTAAGAGAGCTTAATAAATGTTTAGTGACTAATCCATGACTAAACTCCCTAGGAAGATGATATGGTAGCCCTCCTCAATTGCAGAATGTCTATTCATTCTGTAAACACTGAGGCTTTCATTTTTGAATTTATTCATAATGGACTTCAGAAAAGAGTAAAAGCTTTTGTGTGTATGCACATAAATACATACACATATATCCTTCACTTGTCTGTATAATGCAGGTGGTTAGATCTCTAATATTGAATCTGTGAGATTAGATAACAGGATTTACCTGTTTGAGTAGAAATAACGAATTTTGGTTGAAATGAGCCCATTGATGTTCTTTTCTCTAAAGTTAAAGTGATAGTTTATATATAGTGGTTTTGCTCTCTGCTTGAACACTCCTTCCTGAAAAATTATCATATATTTTATTACCAAGCTGCTTCTTTCACCAGATTACATTTTATTTCTCACTTGTGTTTTTGTTTAAATCCTGATAAAACTCACCTTTTTAAGGCAAAGCAAGAAGGAAGGATTATTTTAATAGCTTCAGTGGCTTTTTTTTTCCTCAATGGCTTTTTAAAGAAAATTAAATCATATATATGGATTATAGAAATGAGAAAATTTAAGATACAAATCCAATTATTACTGTCATTTGAGAGTTATTCTTCATTTTAGCTGGGTAATGATATGTAAGCCTTGTTAAGATGTTTGGGTAGTAAGCATTAAAAAAAAGACTAGACTGTAGACCCCTGAATATATTATATTGACTAGACCTAGATATTTTAATATCGTAAGTTAAAGATATATGACCTAAGGAGGTTCCCTTATGGGGACTATATTGCATTTAACTCAAAACTGAATGATTGGCAAACTTTTTTGGTATAGGGAGGGGGTGATAGATTAGTTAGCAGTAGTATAATTCTAGTCCATGTTATCCTTATAATAAGAGGTTAGTTAACATTTGGGTCTTTTCCCCTCTCATCCCACTCCTTTTCAAGACCCTTTTTCTTTTTTGTAACTAGGTGACAGCTAAGTTTACATATCCATTTATTCTTTTATAGCCAAGTCAATTGGTTTAGTGCTTATAGTTTTATATAGCATATATAGATCCTTTAACTGACTATTTGAGTGGACTAGTATATTGAAGCATGATAAAATCAGCTATATTATTATAGGAAAAGTATGGTAATATGGATAATTTTAAAAGGGACAAAGGTGGAGAGCTGTTTTGTAATAACGTTATCAAAAAATATACTGCATTGGGAGTCAGGAAGCAGGATACAAGTTTCTGCTCTGACATTTAATCCTACTGCCCTTGGACAAGTCTTGTAACCTCCTTCCCTTGGTTTACCCATTTGTAAAATAAGAATGATAGTTACTTCTGTCCCTACTTCACAGGGTTGTTGTGAAATACTTTGTAAATTGTAAAATCATTAATATGTAAGCCACTATAAATTTGGCTTTAAATATTTACTTAAGTTGTTGCCAAAAGTTTGATTTCCTTAGTCATTTTCAGTGACTAATCAGAATAATCTTAGTTGGTTAACATAATTCACCATTCCCCAGTTCCACTTGAAAGATTTGATCAAAAATTTGGGGCACTACTCCACCAAAATCTAAACAGGGTTAGAACAGAGTGGCAAATTTGATAATTTGTGTGAGGTCTTAATGTAATGCCATTGTCACTAGGCTGATACTGATAATTAGATTTTTCTGCTTTTCAATGTTCTCTCTTTTTTCCTGCCTGCTTGCCTGCCTTTTGGACTTCTTGCTGTCTAGGGTGGCAGATGAAGCTTTCTACAAACAACCCTTCGCTGACGTGATTGGTTATGTGTATGTTGCAAAACTAATTCTTTTGATCTTCTTAACTTTTTTGTCTATTAGTATTTCTTTTGTGTAAAAATAGTTGTCTTGCTTTTAAGCTATTTCAGACTGATCCTGTCAGTTGCCTTTTAGCAGTTTTGGTAAAAGGCAATATAAATTAGGGGTATTTTAATATAACTTGGATTTAACCTACAAACTATTCTCTAATTACTATATCTTTTGAGCTACAAGACAAGGTATTGAAGGAAAATGTTTTACCTTTCAAAGGTTCTTTGGGGATGGGAGTGGAGGCTAAGAGCACCTGGGGTATGTGGCCCTAATACCTGCTTCTGCCTTTTTCCCCATTCATCCCTTACCCCTGGGAAGGGAGAAAGGTATTTCAGCCTGGGGATGGAGTGGAATTGGGAATAGAAGAAAAGACATGGTCATTCACCGGGAGGGAAAAGAGCCCTGAGTTTGGAGCCAGTTCTGCCAGCTGGTGACTCTTGTCCCTGTGATTTTGGATGAGTCACTGAAGCTTGCTCAGCTTTGCTCTCTTCATTTATAAAATGGCAGTGGTTCTTACACTACTTAGTTCCCAGGGTGGTTTTAATTTATCAACTTGGATGCTGTTTGTAGAGGATTACGGCATTATGAGTTGCTGTTAGTGTTGCTTCTGCCTCTTCCTCAAGGAAGAAGATAATTGAATTTGAGAAGTTTCTCAGAGAAATGTCATTGTTTTCTATGATTTTAAATGAATGAATGTGCTTCCACGTGGTTGTTGCTGAGCTTCCTTTCTCCCATAGATGAGCTCCATTCTCTTGTCCCTACCCTTGCCTAACTCAAAGGATGAGAAGGTCACAACTATAAGCAGCAGGCTAATTTTAGGTATTTTTTTTCACCAAAGAAAATCGAGTCTTATGGTTTGTTTGGCTTTAATTGTTGGGCTTTTTTGTTGTGTTTTAAGACTATAAATTTCCCCTTAGTTATCTTAGTATCTTGTGACAACAGTAGAAACACAGTATTTGAATCTCTCCCCTCCCCCCATTCTGGAACTTTAAAGAATGGTCATTTCCTATGTAATGAGCTTCCTAGATGGATTTGAAACAAGACTTGTGAAATGCTGGATTTACAGGTGGTGTTTGATTTGCCTTTGAAAATATTTCTGACATTGGAAAAAAAAAAAGGAATGGCAAGGATGGGTTTTGGTTTACTGTGTTCATTATGTAGATAATACAGAACAACTGTGCAGTAACATTGCACAATGAAACCAGCAGCATGTTTCCTGAATGTAGCCTGAGTGGTGAGGGCATGTCTAGCTTACTTGTCATCTGCATTAAGCTCATTTTCATTTCCTATATCTGACCTAAACTTTCTCTCCTTGTTTCTTTTCTTCTCTTCACCTTTAAGCACAAACATAAATCATCCTTGCTACAGCCTAGAACAGTTAAGTAAAATTTTCTCACTGCCCCTCAGTGTCTGTCCCATGAAGTAGCAGTGTTGTAGTGAGCTTGGTCTGCAGTGGTGTCTTACATAGTCATTCCTGTGAATAGTGCAAAACCTTTCCATGGAATCTCCATCTCCATTGCTTTGGCTTTTCCTTTACTGCTTGTTGGAGTAGATGAATTTGGTTTTCCCTTCTAGATTGTGTCCTGTCTCTTTCCCCACCACTGCTTCCTGGGCTGGAATGAGTACCTCCCCCCACCAATCAATTCCTGATTGAAGTGACAGGGGACGTTTGCCTAATTTGAAAGAATGCTTCAGGCAGCATCTTGCAAAAAGATAACATTTTCCCTTCTAGGTTGGTTTGCCATGTGAAGCAAAGACCATTACAGAAGAGCCAGTGTTATCTCTTTTGCTAGCCTTAAAACAGCCTGGTATCAACAGGAGAATGGCTTAAGTCTACAGCTTGTCCAGGCATGGAGGCTCTGACTTAAGTTCCCATTCACACTGGCTTTGTTCTCTACAGTCTTAGGATTTAGCTTGTTATCTTTACGATGGCCTATCAGGTCTGCAGACATTCCCAAATTTCCTTGAATTCAGTACAGGTCAGCCCAACCAAATAGACTAAATACCTGCTTGAATACACAACTATCAGTCTTTGACTCTCAGTCACAAAGTGAGCCCATAGCTGTGACAGTGTAGGACAGGTCAAGATTGAAAGAAAGCAGTCCTAAACCAAACACCTGTATTCCAACATTTTACACAGCAGTTCTTGCACTCCGTGTGCACAGGGGGTCGATGTGATGTGGCACATCTGTCTTCTGCCATAGGAAAGTACTTCTTACTCTCGAGGAGAAAAACAGAATGCCGCTTGACAGGCCTGGCAGATGAGGTGCTTTTGTGGTAAGGCAGAGCTGGCTCACCGGCCATGTGTCTTACAGGGCGATAACTCGTGTCTCTTTGTTTGCAGGGCAGCTGAAGAAGCTTTTGTAAATGATGTTGAAGAGACTTCTCCTGGCACAGAGTGGGAACGCGTGGCTCGGCTGTGTGACTTTAACCCCAAGTCTAGCAAGCAGGCCAAGGATGTGTCCCGCATGCGTTCGGTCCTTATCTCCCTCAAGCAGGCCCCCCTGGTGCACTGAAGGGGGAAGCCCAGTGAAACACTACGATTGCAATATCTTAATCTTACTCAGCGAAGCTGTTCACAGTCATTGGATTAATTATGTTGGGTTCTTTTGGACCAAACCTCTTGTCTTTAGAGTTGATCATTGTTTGTGATTGCATGTTTTCTTCAACTGTTTTCTCCCTGGCATTCCGAGTGGGAGGGAAGTGAGAACCTCCAGGACAATAGCCTCTTGTGCTTTTGTGCATTGTCATTTTCAACTGTACTGATAATAAAATTCTCTTTCAAATAGCACATGGTATTGTTTCCTTTGTCTTTGGGACTTGGTGACCATTCTCTGTATGTTTGTAGAGGGGACTTGTGTTTTGAGTAGAAGTTGGGTTGAAAGCCCTCTGAAATTTCATTTCCTCCTACCCGCTCCAAACCACCACCTTAAGAGATAGGTTTATATTCTAAATATAGGTGTACAAAAGTAGTAGTGAGCAAGATAGTCCAAGTTCTCTTCTCCCTTTACAGCCCAGGAAGCTGAGACTCAGACAGAGCTGCCTTGCCCAGGTTCCTGTAACATAACTGGGATTCAGGGCCCAGTGCCCATCTCATACTCTTCCTCTATAATATATTGCTTCTGTGCCTTGAGCAGCATGTATAACTTTAGTTCACAAAAACACCTGAGCGTTTCTGTATGAGCAGTTTTTTAAAAATCAAAATTGACTTAAAATAGGCTCCCAGCTCGCTAGGAGGAAGCATAGGAAAGGTGGGACTCTCGTTCCTGGAACACACTGAGATTGGTCCTTTTTTGATTTCATGGCTTGGGAATTAATGGGCCCTAGATGGATCACGTTCATGGGATAAGCTTGGGACCCTTGCTTATGCAGAGGGGTTGGTCAGCCAGATGAAAAGGATTTGCTAATTGTTATTGGAAAACTTAACCTTGAATTAATGAAAGTGAACTTAAACGAGACTGAGTTGATTAGGCAAGCACAGAAGACAGAAGGCCACTTTGTGGTGGTCCTATTAAAGATGGGAAGGGTCTTATCAAGTGACATATTTGTGTAGTGCTTAGCGTGATACCCAGCACATAGGAGGCACTAGATAAATGTTAATTACCATTACCAGTCCTCGCCTTTGCATTGATCTTGACTGTAACCTGTTTGCTCTAGGATATTCAAGTTATTAGAAATTCTGAAGAAGACTGCACACTGGAGTGAGGAAGATGCCTCCAGCTCATCTTGGCCCTAGCCTCAGGCTTCTCAAAGATTAGAATTTAGAAGGTATATCTAGTTACCACCCCACAGTGTGGTAGATCATTAGGAATGGTGAATTCAGGGAAGAAAATAAATTCTTTTTGGGCTAAATATTTTCTAGAAAAAAAGCTGGGCGGTTTCATTTATGGACAGCAAGAGCAAATAGTGATTTACTGAGACTGGATCTCACAAGTTGGAGGAATTAACTGAGGACTTAACTAAGGTAGGTTTGGGACCCTATACAGTTGGGATAGAAGCCTGTCTTTTTTCCTTCAGGAATCAAGCAGGTTTAGCCTGCCAAGAATTCCTTGCCTCTCCTGATCTGGGGAGAGGGGAAGTGGTCATACTTTCTGAAGGAGCTGACAGTTCTTGATTGGTTGTATGATACCGAGTAGCTGATCAAACCTCAGGTTTCTTATACTTAACTATAGATGACATAGAACTAAGATCTTGGAAGGAATGCCTGTCTGGAAACACCAATTTATTTGTTACTATTTAGGCTAGTTTGAACAAAGGGTGAATCACCTTGATGTTAAGCTGACTCCTGGTATTAAGCTGTGGTGTTTTCTTTCTTGGATGGCTTGCTCTAAAAGAGATGGTAAGGTCTAGTCTGGATGAAAGATGAATTTGGTTATTAAAATGGGGTTAATAAGAGAAAGATTGACAGCCAGTCTGGTTAGAAAATATCAGAATAAGGAAGAGGTTTTAGAGCCTCCAGCCCCTCTTGCTTGGCTCTCACGAATCCCTTTGTACCTTCATTTTATAGAATTTAGATTGCCAAGGGTGGGACCAAGCTCCTCAGACTCATTCAGTTTTTAGCATTGGACTAAATGAAGGTCAGTGACCTTTTGCCCAGGTGATAAGTCTATTGTGTGGAAGGCAAGGTTTGCTAGATACCTCAAAAAGTCAACCATCATCCATAGAGATCCCTCTCTTGATGTAGAATCGCTGTGGAAGTGGAAAGTTTGGATGGAGTCACCATGTGGAGGACAGAGACTGCTGTCCAGATAAAATGGAACACTGCCAGTAAGTAGTTTGTGTCCCTTTGTAGTTAAAAATTAGTCAAAGATATAGTAGGTATGGATTTTGTTGGGTTTAGGGAGACTGAGGCAGTTGTTTCGTTAGCTGAGCCCATTCCAGTAGGAAAGGTTCATTGAAAATCCCTTGATTTGCCCAAACCATGAGTGGGGAACCTGTGTCCTTAAGATCACATATGGCCATCTAGGTAGTTCGGCCCTTTGATGTATCCATTTGTTCTGTAAAGTTTGGATTAAGTCAAAGGACTGCACTTGAGGTCCTTAGAGGGCTACATGTGGTCTCAAGGCCATAGGTTCCCCATCCCTGGCCCAAATCAGTCCCACACTATTAAGATCAGGCAATGATGCATCCCTGGGCTAATGGTGAGTTTTGTATTCTCACTGAAGCCATAGGAAGATAAAGGACACTTTGATAAGAAGATTAAGGCCCAGGAATTTGTCATAAATATTTTCCCTAATTTCCTTGGCTTTTTAAAATTGTTACTTTTATTATGCATAAATTATTTATTTTAATGTAGTCAGGCATATTTTTCATGTCCATGGGTTTCCTTCAAAAATTTATTGAATCAAAAAATGCTATTTCTTGGCTACAATTGAGAAAACTTAACATTTTTGTGTGTGTGATTTCTTTTGTTTGTTGTCCAGCTGCAATTCACTGGGGTGTATAATTTTGTTAAGTTCTGCAGAGAAGCTTGTTGGCATTTTGTTTGGTATTGCATGTAAGTTAATTTGAGGAGTTGCCATCTTTATTAATTAGACCCATCCATGAATCTCAATTGTTCTGTTGTTTCACTCCTTTTATATTTAGGTCATTATAGTTTTATAGTTACCCTTATACAGGGTTGGAGGTAGATTAATTCCCAGATAAGGGAATTGGGTTTTGTTGTAAATGGAGTTTGTTTTTATTATCTTATATTGATCGTTGTTAACTAATGCAGGTTTAGTAGGGAAGGCCAGATCAATTACTTTTGCTCTAGACCAGTCCTACACAACCTGCAGCCCACCAAAGGATTTTGGGCAGCCCATGAAGAATGTAGAGGACATCTTTTCGGGCCACCTGAAATCCCTTGGCATGGCTGCCAAAGACCCACAGGCTGAAAGCTGGAAGTTACACAGACCTGCTCCAGAGCTGGGATTCTGTGACAGTGGATACCTCACGACTCTAGGCCCAGCCCTCCCGCCCACTGTACCACCCAACTTCCCTCAAACTAAGCTCTTTTTCTCCAGAGCTCTTTTCATTTTATTTTTATTTTAGAAAATCTTTTGTTCTATGTCTTCTAGTCATTGTGGCCAAACCATCATTTTCTATGATTATTACTAATATGTATTTGTTGAAGGGTTACTCCCTTTTTCTGGGTTTGCCCATTGGGCTTTTCTTAATCCATAACATTTCTTTATTTACTCTCTAGTCTCAGTTTCTGGACAGGGGCTTTGTGGCAGGACCTTGTTCTACACTGTTGCCTTCCTGGATGGAAAGGGTAGGCCCTACTTGGTCCTGCCTACTCTGGGCTCTGACCAACTCAGCCTCTGCTATTCTGGAAGACTGAGCTGAGGCTTCACCTTCTGCCACATTCCTTGTTTCTTCCTCATCTTTTTGTGTCCAGTCTCTAACCCCTTGCACAGTCCCCAGCTAGGAGTTGTTTTTGTCCTCTTCTAGTTCCCTGATAAGCCTTAATTAGATGTGGGAGGCTGCACTGGTCTCAGGCCTCTGGCCTCTGTCCTGTAGCCCTGTCTCTTGCTGTGGCTGCCATTGCTCAGAGGCATAAACTGCCCCTTCTCTCTGTGCAGTGACCCATAGAAGATGACTTTGACCCACAGGCTAAGGTTAAGATAGTCTAGCTTCAAGCCATGATTACTGGAGCTTGTGCTTGCACTGAATGCATGACCCTTCTTAGAGACCTTAAGGTCATGGAAGACATTCCTGCTGTTTTCTCTTTGGCAATCTTGATTGTTTTTCCATCTGGTGTTCTTTTTAGATCTTTGTGTTTGTATGGGAGAGCTGGGCCCCTCAGTGATGTTTCATATCCTCACCTTATCTGAAAGTTGATCTGTTTTCGTAACATCTTCGTATCTGAATATATTCATTCCCAACCAGCAAGCCATGACTTTATCACAAGGATTTTTTTTTTTTTAAATGGAGGGAAAGCAGGTCCACAAAGCTAACTGCCACATCACCCAGATTAAGCAGTGTGCTGTGTTCTACACCCACAGCCCCCCACTTTAAAAAGGGGCAGGGGAAAGAGGTGTTTTTTTCATCTCTTCTCAGGGCTAATTCAGTAAAATCATTTTGACACTGCAGTGAACAGCAGAGGTCAAATAGCATCAGGAAAGAAAAGTAGGAGGGGTGAGAAAAAATTATTTTTTGAGGAGGAAAATGGAATGATCAGATGAATGTAAGCTATTATAATAGATGCAAACACATGTTAGCAAGGCTTCTTCCCCCTGGTGGTCCTTGTTGGGACCACCAGCCTCTCCTTGGGTTTTTGTGATAGCCTCTGGGCCGGCCCATCCATCTCCTGTCCCCTTCGGGTGTGCCCTGAGGCTCTCTCCTGGGCCCTGCTCTATTGGGGACATCATCATGAGGAGAACACCTAGACCCATTTCCAGTCCCTGTCTCTCTCTTGAGCTCCTGTACCAGATCACGGACTGCCTACTGGGAATTCTGAGCTGGATATCCTACAGATCTCCCCAGTGCAACTTATTTAAAAAAAAAAAAGTCACTCCTTCTAAATCCGACCCTTTTCTGAGCTCTCCCTCTGTCCTGCTCACCCACATTTACAGCCATGGGGTTACCTTGTACTCCTCACTCTCCCTTATCCTGCATATCTAATCATTTGCCAAATCATGTCAATTTTACCTCCATCTTTTTTTCTTCACCTTTTCATCACTCAAATAGCCTCCTCACTTCAGGTCCTAATCAGGTTGTTAAGATTGTTATTTTTCAGTCATTTTTCATTTGTTTCTTTGTTCCCTTTTTGGGAAGGGTTTTCTTGACAAAGATACAGGAATGGTTTGCCATTTTCTTCTCCAGTTTATTTTACAGATGAAGAAACAGAGGCAATTAGGATTAAATAACTTGCCCAGGGTCACACTGCTAATAAGTGTCTAAGGCCACATTTGAACTCAGATTTTCTTGACTCAGCTTGATTCATTGCACCACTTACCAACCTCATCATAGTCTTCCCTAGATTACTGCAGTGCCTTTTTTTTTTTGAGGGGGCTTAGAAGGCAAGGCAATTGGGATTAAGTGACCTGCCCAAGGTCACACAGCTAGTAAGTGTTAAGTGTCTGAGGCTGGATTTGAACTCAAGTCCTCCTGACTCCAGGGCTGGTGCTCTATTCACTGCGACACCTAGCTGCCCCCTGCAATGCCTTTCTAATTGGTCTCAAATTTCTCCTCACAGCTGCCCAAGTTATTTTCACAGAATTTTTGAGCTGAAAAGTTTTGAGTTCATTGGCCATTTGGTCCAACCCATACCTGAAATGAATCAGCAAAGATCCAGTCTCTACAGCTGCTGGCACAGTTGACTGAGAGCAGGCCTCAGGCATCTGCTACTTGTGTGACTCTGGACAAGTCACTTAACCTCTATTTGTCTCAGTAAAATGGGCATGATAAGAGCACTCACACCAAAAGTGGTTGTGAGGATTACACGAGACATTTGTAAAAGCCTTAGCACGGTGCCTGACGTTACAGTATCATAGAAGTGTCATAAATGCTTAAATCCCTTCCTTTTCCCCTTTGAGTCCTACAGGGAGGGAGAAAACCTACCATTTTCTGAAACAGCCTCTTCAATTAGAGAGAAAAAGAGTTCTGATTGTGTTGGCGTTCTGGTCCCCACCTAGATGACAAAGTCTAGGAAACGGGGACTTTATTATCTACATTTACTATCTTTCCCAGGACTAAGCAAAGTGCTCTACACAATTATAAGTGCTAGACTAATTGAGTGGTATGTATGTTGAATAATCAAAAAAAATCCAGCAAAGGCAAGTAAATTGACATAAGTAAATATAAGAGCCCCTTCAGTTTCACAATATTGAATACTATTATAATAGTAGTACTGAATAATGATAGTAATTCAATAATACTGAATAATAAAATGATGTCATTTCAAAATAAATATTTCTGGCCTGCTTTATGTTAGGATTTTTAAAATTAATCTTAAACAAAATATCAGACCAAAAATGATGCCCTTGCTTTGATACTTAAAAAAATACATCAAGAAATACTTCAAAAAGTAATTAGCTTTAAAGAAATAGCATTCAAAGAGTACTATATGACACATGTAAAATCTGAATCACTATTATACTGGGTTGGAAGACTTTTTGCTTGAGGGAAAAAAATGAACAAGGAAACAGGAATGAGGCAGGAACTACACATAAAGAACATCATTTATTTAGAATTTTGGTCAACCCATTAAGACAAAACCGGTCATTTTAAAATAAATTAAATGCAATGTACAGATAATGTTAAATAATGAGATTTAAGAATAAATTAAAATGATCAGAATTAATGTACATATATGCATATGAGCACTACTTAGAATCACTTTTGAATTAAGTGTTTCTTATCTGTCAATTATATTTGGCACATAATAAGCACTTAATAAATGTTTGATTGACTAAATAAAACCTAATCATTTAGTGTGTGCAGCAGGTATAGATTGTTCATGTTTTGCACAAATGGTGTCACTGCTGGGTCTTCCTTCCCAGGACAGAGTCACCATGGAATGTCATAAAAATAAGACCTAAATGATTTCTCAGGGTACCACTTTCCTAAGATCACCTAAATATATGTTATATTAAATACAAAAAAGCAACAAGTTTAAAGGTGAGAGATTATCTTCATTTAGTACAGAAAACTTAGAATTGATAGGTTTAGTTAGACACACTAAGGTTTTCCTAAACTTGAAATAAACATAATTTGACAAAAGTTTGCACTTAAAAAAAATAAGAGAACTGATAAAATGTAAATTCCTCTTTTCATGTATATGTTATACTTAAAAACTGGCTGATTTCCACAAGAGGAAAACATGACTGGATTCATGAATCACAGGTAGGTTTCTGCCCTTCAATCATTTGTTTCAACCCATATGTTCTGTTTTGATGAAAAACCATCAATCGTCTTAAGTCAAATGCTTCAATTTCACTTAAGTTCATCATCATACTTCATTATGTAATTCTCTAATACATGTATTATTATGAATGTGTTTGTCCTATTCCCCTATGAGACTGTATTGTGTTTGACCTGAACACTCTATCTTCCTGGTGCCCTTTGTCAGGCTTTCTGCACACAGGCACTTAGTAATAAATGTCTATTGACTGATTGCTCTATCAACAGAACTCAGAGATTAAACTAATCCAAATTCATGAACCTGCTAATTAAATTTAGTTGTAACACATACAGAATGTTACTAGTCTTTCTGCCTCAAAAGACAGACAGTACTGCAATATTACCTGTTCTTTTGATATGCTTATTTTCTATAGCTTTGGAAGAGAGACTATGAAAAGCCATTTCAAGCCAAGTTGCAAACAACTCTCGATATGCAGTCCTGGCCCCTGATAAGTAGGCATTCTCAAGCTCTGGGTCCCAGTGGCTATTATTAGGATTATTTTTGGCCTCTCATAAAGAAATGAAGACATGGTTGCCACAGCTGTTTAACAGAGTCATTTAAAATCCCTGACTGAAGTTTCTCAAAGACTCTCTCTGTGTATGTAAGTATATATAGGGCTAAGAAAGCAAAATGGTTTCTTAGGCAGCTTGCACAGTTAACTGAGATAGCTAATTCTCAATTATCTGTAGTCACGGTTACTTTGACTTGACACTCGGAATACTTGTGGCTGTGTCTCCTTACTGCCCAGCCAGTGAATACTTGCTTAGGAAATGTCCATCTAATAAAACATGATTAGGAAGGTAGATCTACCACAAGACAATCACAATGAATTTAAAAACTTGCCACTGATATGGGGATTATCTAGTTCACTAAATTATTTACCTCTTGTATAGGCATAGCTCTGATGTTAATGTGAGATAACAGTGTTATCCAAGTAAAGATACCATCATATTCCAAGTGCTACAAAAGTGAGGAGCCCCCACGCTGACTATTCAGCTTCTCAATAGAAGCAATCTAGTGTGTGGAGGAAATTATGTAAGGGAGTTTGTTTAATAGAACTTTTCACTGATACCGATCCATTTCAACCAATTTCAATGCACAAATCTAAAACCATGGGATAAGACTGATTCTCACTCATTTGAATCTGGTTTCCAAGTGCTGTGGAAATGTACCATCACACAGATGGATTTAGATCTGATTTTTTTTTTAGAGGGGTGAGGGCAGGGCAATTGGGGTTAAGTGATTTGCCCAAGGTCACATGGCTAGTAAGGGTTAAGTTTCTAAGGCCAAATTTGAACTCAGGTCCTCCTGACTTCCAGGGCTGGTGCTCTATTCACTGTGCCACCTAGCCACCCGGATCTGATTTCTTTTTGTTGCATTGTCACACTTCAAGTTTCAGCTCCTAAAGTTGCAGCTTAAATGAGTCATTGAGGGCCATGATCTCACAAAATTATCGAATCTGACGGCTGCATTTCCATTTACTTGCCATGAGCCCCCGCTGACACAGAGGTAAAGAAGTCCAAAAACTGGGGCAAATTAGGCCTGAATCCTCAGGCTCTCTCCTGGCTATGTTCTTCACATACAATTAACTCTCACAATCCACAAACTGGCATTTGCCATGCTCCTTACAACTTAATTTCATTTAAAAATACAACAAAAATAAACCAACAATAATTTATGTTTTTAAAAACTAGCAAAAGGAAAGTCATTCAGAATGAACTTGTTCTGCTTGACTACACATATTTCTTACAAGAATTTTGTTTTTTCTTTTTTCCTTTTAAATGACAGCAAAGAAGAAATAAATGCCTGTAGTTGAAAAACAAAATGAAAAAAAATATTAAAAGGCAGATCGTGTAGATCTTTTTTGTTTGTTTTTGTTTTGTTGTGCTTTTTGGAGGGCAGTTGGGGTTAAGTGACTTGCCCAAGGTTACATGGCTAGTAAGTATGTCAAGTCTGAGGCCGGATTTGAACTCAAGACCTCCTGACTCCAGGGCTGGTACTCCACTCCGTGAACCACCTAGCTGTCCCCAGATCATGTGGATCTTGAAGAAAAATTCTTTTGATTCAGAATTGGTTTAGACTTAAGGAAGACTGTATTCTGCTAAAGAGTATGGGGATATCAGTCCTGGAAAGCAGTGGGTTCTCTACACCTATGCTACTGATATTGTATATTATTATACTACTGATATATTATAGCATAATATCTTGATGTTAGATATGGAACTTCTTCTTAAAAAGACATATTATGGACTATGATGTAAAAATAAGTCCAAACCGGGGCGGCTAGGTGGCGCAGTGAATAGAGCGCCGGCCCTGGAATCAGAAGGACCTGAGTTCGGAGCCGGCCTCCAACACTTAATCCGCACAAACAAAAACCTAGCCGTGTAACCTTGGGCAAGTTACTTAACCCCAATTGCCCTAAAGGGGCGACTAGGTGGAGCAGTGAGTAAGAGTGCCGGCCTCGGAGTTTGGATGACCCGAGATCAGATCTGGCCTCAGAAAATGAGCACCCACGAATAAATAATGACTAGCCGTGTAACCTTGAGCAAGTTACTTAACCCCAATTGCTTTAAAAAAAAAAAAAATAAGTCCAAACCTATTATGTTGTTTTCTTTGGCACAGAGAAAAGTGACTGGTTTCTAAATATTCTGAGGTCTAGCTCTATAAATAAATGGACAGTAAATGTAGACAAGAAACAAAAGGCTAAACAAAGAAATAAAAGTGCATATTTATATGTCAAAACTACTTGTAGCTAAAATTATGCATTTAAAAATTTTACCTTAAAAAGACAACAGACTAGTACATTTTAAGAACTTTCTTCAGTTACATATCTCTAAGTCCATCACTGTACTCGACGTGTAGTATAATCTAACACCATACTTGCAGCACCGAGCAAGGCAGGATCCACCAAGTCTGAAACAACAACGTCTACGGTTTGAACTGAGAACAAGGCTTGTTGTCGGATCACGTCTTTAACAATGTTAATGTAATGACTTGCTAGGACTCCAGAAAGGATCACAAGTGAAGGATTCATTGTGTGAAGGATATTCACAACACCAAGGCCCAAAGCTGTCCCTGCTATAAGAAAACAAAAATAGCAGAACTAAGAACTATGCAAAGGTAAAATCACAAGTTAATTTGAGAAATAAAAATAAATCATAGTTAAGAAACAGAAAAAATATGTAAGAAATCCAACTAAGTTGGTCAAAAAACCAAAATTGGCTATTTCTTAAAGACAATACTTGAATTTCATTCCAAAAATATTAATTTATGCAGCATTATTTTATAGATCTGTCCCAATAAGATGGATAACCTCTTACCTGTTCTAAGAATACTAGCAGCTTTTGCATTGCCAAGCTTTGCTGCCTGAATAAGATGAAGAGCACCAACAGTTTCTTCTTTTTTCATTGACATTCCTTCCACTAACAGAAGGTCTTCTGTTTTGGGGGAAATGAAAAAGAGGGAGGGAGGGAAGGGGAGAGAAGGGGAGAGAGAGAGAAAGAAAGAATCAAACATATATAGCATTAATAAATCCATAGTAATGCTTAAGATTGAACTTGTCATTTTTCCACTTAAACTTTTTTTCTCCCTCTATTAATGGCACCACCATCCTCCCAAGTATCACGTTCATTTCTGGATATATCCTTTTCCTCTCCCCTATAATCAGAAGGCAAATAAAGATGAAAAAAGGGGGGGGGGGGCGCAGTTCAGTAAAACTGACCAATACATCAACTACATCTGTCAGTTCCCTATCTCTGTCCTGAAAGGAGAGGAGATGCATCTTCTTAGCTTTTCTCTGAGTCTAAGTTTGGTCATTATAATTATTCATCATTTAATTTATTATTCTTTCTGTTTACAGAGTATATATTGGTTTTTACATTTTTATTTATTTTTTAACATTATTAAAATTTTGAGTTCCAAATTCTCTCTTGCTAGCCCACCCTTTGATAAAGCAAGTAAAATGATACCATTGAACATAGGAAGTCAGGTAAAACTGTCTTGATCAGAGTAGCTGAGTCCTTCACAGTTGATCATGCTTACAATATTACTGTGACTGTGTACGATGTTCTCCAGGCTCTGCTCACTTAACTCTGTATCAGCTCACATATGTCTTCCCCCTCATCATTGCTTAAAGCACAACAATTTACCTGGTGTATGTTGTTGTGCTGCATCTGCTTACTGTAATCTGCATCAATTCATATAGATCTTCCAAGGCTTTTCTGAATTTTTCACATCCATCATTCACGTCACAGAATTTATTATGTTTCACACACCTCAGTTTGTTTAGCTATCTTCCAAATGATAGGCACCTTTATTTCCAATTCTTTGCTAACACAAAAATATGCTGCTATGAATATTTAATAAAATATGGAACCTTTCTGTTTCATATGGAACCTTACTGTTTCAGGGATATATATGGCTTATAATCGTAACATTCATCTTTCACTTTTCCCTCTCCCTTACCCCACATACACATTAAATGGAAAAATCCTCTCATTTCTACCTCCACAATGTCTTTTACATTTGACCTACTCTATTCTACTCCTATTGCAACCACCCCAATCCTGGTAAAACTCTCTCCTGCTCTCAACCAAGTAGAAAGTAAGTTCCTTAAGAACAGAGGCTATTGGTTTTTAATCCTGGTGTCTTGAGCACTTAGCAAATACTCAATAAATGCTCGTTCAATTAAACTGATTTATTGACTAGTTTGGGCCCTGATCTCTTGCCTAGTCTACTACAATAGCCTCCTAACTCATCCTCTTGCCTCTTTCTCCTCAAATTTTTTTCCCAGCTTATTGTCTGGCTCTTCTGTACCTCCATCATTTATTTCATTGGCATAGGGAATTCCTGGTAAAGAAATTCCCTCTACTATGCAGACCATCATCTGTTTTACTACTTATAATTTTAGAGATTTGCTAGAGGGCATTGAGATGTTGGTTAAGTGACTTGCCCAGAGTCATAGAGGCAGTATGGGTTAGAAGCCTGACTTGAAAGGGGTGCCCATCAATTGGGGAATGGCTAAACAAGTTGTGGTATATGAATGTAATGGAATATTATTGTGCTATAAGAAATGAGGAAGAGACGGTTTTCATATTTACCTGGAGAGGCTTATACAAACTGATGCTGAGTGAGAAGAGTAGAGCCAGGAGAAATTTGTATACAATCACAGATACAACATATGTGTGATGACCAACTATAACAGACTGGACTCTTCTCAGCAATGCAGTGATATAAGTCAATCCCGAAAGACTCATGAAGGAGAGAGATGCCTACATCCAGAGAAATAACTAGAAAGAACTGAGCTTGAATCCTGATGGAAGAAAACTAATTGATCTTTTTCCTTTCATTGTTTGGTTTTATTTCTTCTTTACCATTTTTCATCCCATCTAGTACAATACGCCTTTGTAACTTGACTAATGTGTATTGTGAAAGTATTTGCAGATCCTATACTGGACTATATGCCGTTATGGGGGGGTGGGAGGAGGGAGGGAAGGGAAATGTAAAACTCAAGGAACTATGGAATTGAATCTTGTAAAATAAAAATAAACAAATAAATTAATATTAAAAAAAAGAAGCCTGACTTGAACTTGAATCTTGTGGGCTTTCTGTCCACTATACCATACTGCCTCATTCCTTGTTGTTACCATAGGGAAAATATGTCCTGCTTTATGAAGCTCTATTTAAAAAACATGGAATTGAGCAGGGGAAGACTTGGATGAATTGATGAAGAATAAAGTTAGCAATGCCAGGAAGATAACATATGCCATGACTACAATGATGTACATTAAAAAAAAACCATTCTGTAATTATAATGACTAAGCTAGACCTCAGAGATGTTGAGGAAATACAACTCCTCTCTTTGAAAAGGTGCAGTACTATGGACATGGAATATTACATATACAATAAGACAACTGATCTATATGTTAATTGATTTTATTGAATTGGCTTTTTTTTTCTTTCTCTTCTAATATTTGTTACAAGGGATGGCTTGTTGGATAGAGGGAGGCAGAAAGCAAATATTAAAAAATGAAGGTGATAGAAAAATAAAAGACAGCAATAAAACAAGATTAAAAATAATAAAATATTTGCATAGCTACACATGTATAACATATACTGAATTATTTATCTTCCCAGTAAGGATGGGTAACCAAGGAGGAAGGGAATGAATCTGGAATTCAAAGTTTTAAAATCAAATGTTTAAAAATATATAAATACTATTATTAATACTACTTTACATATAATTGGGAATTAATACTATTTTACATATAATTGGGAAATAAGATATACAGGCATTGGGGCACAGAGATTCACCTTTCCCTACTGAAAAAGTCGAAGGGGTATGGGAGAAGATATGGGAGAGAGCAGATTGGATGAGGGGATATCCTGTGGGACTGCTATTCTGGGGTGGGGGGTAGGGGAAAATGGGGAAAAACTAACTCAAAATCTGATGGAAATGAATGATGTAAACCAGTAGTTAATAAAGCATTTGGGAAAAAAAACAATAAAATATGGTTTCTGGGAAGACCATGTGGTGAAAATCAAGGACTCTCCAGATAACTAGCTATCACTCACTTTTTAAAGTATATCTTTGGAATTGATTATAAAAATCATATCAGTACAAATATAGGTTGGACTTTGTCCCAAATCTGACTTGTATAAAGCCTGAATGCAATCTATAATTATGCTCTCAGACACAGATTAGATAGCACTGGTATATCTAGTATCATCTGAAGCAGTAGAAACAACTTCTCTATCAACCTGTATTTATTCTCAGAGGAGTCTGGGTCAGCCTACATCTCTGTTGCTATTACTGTATATAAGGGAGATAGATGCCTTCCACTTATGACTCCTCTATATCCCTGCCCAAAGTTGCTTAGAGGTGGGGAATCTCACTGTAAAACCTGTCAACTTTCCCTCCACATCCCAGCGGCTTGAGATGGGCATTTAGATGAGTAGCAGGAAGGGATCCCATGGCATTTCCTCTCTGGGCTGATACTCTAGTTCACAATAGTTACAAAGATGACCCTGGGGCTTCTAAGTTCCACAGGCAACTAGGAAATCTGATGTCAAAAAGCAGAAAAGTAGGCAGAAGAATAACAGAGCACACACTGACTGGCCTTAGATGAGGAAGAGTGGAGGAGCATGCATGGGCAAAGAATGCAGATGAGGATTTGGGGAAATGTATGAAAATTATATCTAATGTACTGAAATGATTTTTAAGTAGTGACTAGTTAAGCTTAAGTTGGTTATGCTGATGTTCACAGTTGGTGTCTTAATGAAACATTTTCAAAGAAAAATCAAAGGGACAGATGGAAATAGTAAATTCTGGAGCAGAGGAGGCTTCAAACTTGACAACAAAGTGAGCGGCTCCCCAAGTGGAACAAGAAGAGGACAAGTGAAAGGAGCTTTGTGTGCTGGCTGCGGAAGTCCAGGGAAGCAGGAAGAAGTTCTGGAGGGCACGTAATCTCTGTCTCTACAATTTGGTAGTATTGGGAGAGTTTTTCATCAGTCCTAGTGTGGGGGAAAGTTGCCCTAGCCCCAAAAGAGTCTAAGATTGGGGCAGGGTGAGACGGGCAGCACGAGGGGAGAAAGAAATTTCTACAAATTTCCACTGTTAAAATATTTTGCCAAGTGTGGTGGAAATCATGTGGAAAGAATTTGCAAACCAGGGTGACAAAACATAGAAAAGGTGGGAGAGAAGGGGATGGTGAATGAATATTATTTATTTCACCACTGTCAGGTGTGAAGGCTATTAGAGGGAAGGGAGAGCTGTCAAAACATTTCTCTCACAAAGTAGAAATCCTTAGCATTTCAGTGCTCTTGATAAAATGGAACTTTTTACATTGAATCTGGATGGGATGATCCTGTGGTAGAGTGAGAGAAGAGGTGGGAGGAGGGGCAAATGAGAGTGACCCATCTGTACTGGCCTCTTTAAAGAAAGCCCACAACTAGTTGGTGCAGTGGATGGAGCACTGGGCCTGGAGTCAGGAAGACCTAAATTCAAACGTGGCCTCAGACACTCCCTAGCTGTGTGACTCTGGGCATGTCATTTAACCTCTGTTTACCTCAGTTTCCTCAACAGTAAAATAAGGATAATAACAGTATTTACCTCCCAGGATTGTTGAGGGGATCAAATGAAATCATATTTGTAAAGACTTAGCATAGTCGCCGGCACACAGAAGGCACTATATAAATGCTAGAAATTATTATTATTTTTGTTATTCTGGGGGCAAAGACATCAGGAATTATGGGATTGTGGCGTATGTGGCCAGAAAATATGAAGTGCTAGGTCCCACTCCACAAATATGAAACATTTACTTTTAGAAAAAATAAGATTTCTCCCAAATTGGTGTTTTTATGTGGAATCTGTTTTTCATTGTATGCCTATTTTTTTCCCTAGAGAGAACTAGGGAATTCCCTAGTTCCTAAAAATTCCCTAGAATTTTTAGGGCAAGGTCTGTATTGAGGGGTGGGCTGTATTAGGACCAATATGCTAAAGCTTATATATAAATAATGCTAAAAGAAAAGAAAATAACAATGTTGTATCTTCCTATTTGACTTATATAATTTGAACAACTTATCTTTGTACACAAAAGCCTTATGCTCCTATTCAGCAGAAGTCACCATACCATCATGTAGTTTCTTAGCTTCTCTTTGTAAGGCCATCCCAGAGGCATAGGCCTCAATGCACCCATGGTTCCCACATGAACAGTCTGGTCCATCCAAAGACACCACGAGGTGTCCGAGCTCAGCAGCACAAAAAGAACTGCCATGTATCAGCTCATGCTGATGAATGATGCCACCACCAATTCCTACAGAGAGAGACAAAAGCATTCAGACGTCAGTGCCATCCTCATCAGTCCCAGAGATCCTGGAGGGACTTTGGGGGCTCTGGAGCTGTGGCGCTCTCTGGAGTTGATGCTTCTCCAGTCTCTGGGTCTATGTGTCCTTCCTCACAGGAGGCCACCTGCTAAGGGAGACTAGCTGGCAGTTCCCTTCTCATCCCTCTAATTTCCTGCTTCTATTCTGCAATTGGGCAGAGAAACTGAATAACCACACCTAAAATAAGCTCTAAGCAAAAGGCTGACATTTCCTCCGGTGACTAAAGTGTGTGAACTTTACCACATAGGTTTTGTAACATCTCTGACTGTTCAGAAGCCTTCCTGGTTTTTGCCTAAACCCCCAAAGAGTTGAGACTGCTAGATAAATGAGAAGTTACTGGAGCATAAGTCTCTGTCCAAAAAGAATAATTGACTTCTGAAGTAATACTCTGAATTTGGTTACTAAATAGGTAAATCAGGCTAAGGTCAAACTGTCATTGAAATAAACACAGGCACAGGATCACAGGATCCCAGCACTAGAGTCAGAAGGAACCTCAGAAAATAGCTAATTCAAACTCTTCATTTTGCAGACAGGCAAAAAACATGCACAAAGACAAACCAAGTAACAAACTACAAAGGCAACAGAAGTGAATGAGTAGAGGCATTTATTGTACTGGAAGTGGAGGAACTAGGAAAAACAAAAGGTTTATTGAAGTGAAGCAAAGGAAGGAATGAGGATTTGTGCTGGGAACACAAACCTAAGAAAACTGTTTCAGGGCAAGTAGAGCAGCTTCAGGTATATGGGAACCACAGGACACTGAATAAAACTGGCTAATGGTAGGAAGAGATGCTTACAAATCACTAACATCAGAAGTGCTTTTGGAGGAAACATGAACATTATAATTTTTTTTTTTTTTTGCTTTTTGGAGGGGGGAGGGCAGGGCAATTGGGGTTAAGTGACTTGCCCAAGGTCACACAGCTAGTAAGTGTTAAGCATCTGAGGTCGGATTTGAACTCAGGTCCTCCTGAATCCAGGGCCAGTGCTCTATTCACTGTACCACCTAGCTGCCCCACATTCTAATTTTCTATACAGATATCATGACCATTGAAAATGAACAAGTTGCCAAATTACTTATAAATCAGAATTTTGTTAGGTAGTATGTCAATACATTTTATTATTCTTAGATGGACCAAATTTTTATTATTCTATTAAACTGAATGGCTAGACAGATGAGGCACTCTAAGTAATCAATCAATAAACAAACATTATTAAGTACTTGCTTTCTGTTAGGACCGGGGATACAAACACCAAAGTAAGAAAGCTCTCTGACAGAATTATTATCTTCTGAGAGAATACATGTTCACAGGTAAGTAAATATGGGATATACAGTAATCCCTTCCACATTGTGACTTTCCCCATTGTGGTTTCAATATATCAAGGGTCAGCATAAGAAATTAAATGGAAATTTTGAGGGAGTTTTATGGAAGCTGCATATGTGAAGGCCAGCAGATGACACAGAAAAAGTTTAGAAACTCAGAAGTGCATAAAATGTATGTACAGTATTATATAATATCAAAATATTTTATCTTTTAATACCTTAGTAATCCAGACTTCTTCTCTGGTACAAAGGGAGGACCAAAATATTTTATGCAGATTTTCCAGATCATGGAGGTGCCACACCCTAACCCCCAGGATGTGGAAGGAATAACTGTATAATACATAATATAATAAAATACACAGTGATAGAGAGAGAATCCTCTGTAGGGAAGTGACCTGGGCCTTGAAGAGAGGCATAGATGAAGAGGAAGGGCAAGGGCAAGAGGGACACCTGTAAAGGGGAGGTAGAAAACTGGGTATAGGGAAAAGCAGATAGGGTTTGGGTGGAAAGGAATTCATGTATAATCACTGGAATGACAATCTGGAATCCAATTGTGAAAAACTCTAAATGCTAAAGGAGTTTGTATTTTTTTTCTAATAACAGGGGTTTAGGACAAAATCAGTTAGGAATCCTTGTAAACAGAATTAACTGCATAATATGTTAATATGCATAGTTTTAATGGACATACAAAAACCATCTGGATTGATTATCCATCTAACTTCTTGTGGAGATTGTGCTGGGGAGTCAAATGAATAGACCACCGATGAAAGCAGACTATTCCTTGAAATGAATGTTAGAATTAAATGTTATTTTTATTACATTAAGGACAAAATAATTTCTGTAGCAATTCTCTATTCTTTTGATGAAAAACATTCATGGGAAAATACTCCTGGATACATATTCACTTTATAACTCAATTTTTCTGGAATATACTTAATGGAGAAAGTGTATCACCAAGAAATGTATTGTAGAAATGGAAAGTAAGTCAGAAAACAAGTTTGCCACCACAAGGTACTCTGCAAGGATTAGCCAGGATTATGTTGGAGGATGATGATGACGATATTAATAGTACTTAATACTTTAGCATTAGTTAGTGACAGGAGGACCTGGGAACAGCAGAATAGGTCTGTTAGTCTGAGCACCTTGTATGTACCAGGCAGCATCCTAAGTGTTGGGATACAAAGAAAGGCACACAACAGCCCCTGCTTCCTTGGAACTAATAGTCTAAGGGGCAGAAAACATGCAACAAGTGTGTACAACAATCTATCTTTGGGATAAATTGTGGAGAATTGACAGAGGGAAGGCACTAGCATACAGAAGGCTTGGGAATCAGCCTAAGATGACAAACAGAAGAGACTCTGTGTTCACTGAGCCACTGTGTTCACTGAGCCACACTGCTCAAGAGACCAAGCTGACTTCTGCTGTCAGAGACCTCCTGAATAAACTGCTGCACTGACCTCCTTCTCTCTTCTCTCACCTGTGCCTGTGATGAGTGTCACAAAGTTTTCCAGTCCTTTCCCTTGACCAAATTTTCTTTCTGCCAAGGCAGCACAATTGCCATCATTGTCTACCCAGACAGGGAGATGCAGCGTATCAGATATAGGGGTCCTCAGATCCACAGAACTCCATTCCTGAATAAGTTTGGTAGAATGTAGCACAATTCCTTCACGAGGATTCACACGTCCACCTGTGGAAATACCTGACCACAACCAAAAATCAGATAATATTTCTAAGACAAAAGAAAGAATGTTGTTTTCTTAGTCGGAAAATAACTTAACACACTTTAAGCTTCAGTGTGGTTAGTACCCACACAGGATTGGCAGTGAAATATGAAGTGGCTATAAAAGTTGTGGGTGCCAAACAAAGAAATAATGTTGTAGGGGAATCATTTAGAGAACCATTTTCCAGTAAGGTAATTGAGGAAATTAGAACAATGAGTGGTGTCGGGAATTGAATGAACCACACTGACTCCATCTTGTGGCTCAATTCTGCATCTAGCTCAGTTTCCCTTCTATTCAATTAGTCCAATTTCTACCTTGTGAGAAAACTTTATTCAATTGTGGAAACTGAAAGAAAATCGTGTTGCATTGTTTGAACCTATCACTGTGTGACTGAAACGTTGAATCAAGTCTACCTCTTATTTAGAGACTCTTAACTAGGTTAGGCTGACCAGAATCCCAGTCAGACCCAAAGAATGATGCAAGGAGTTTTCTCACAATCATACATTTCAAGCAATCCATATGTCTTATCTGAAAACTGGCCCCATAGTGGTCAATCAGTTATTGTTTCTATGTTCCTTTGTTTGAATACAAACACTTGGGAGAGAGGGACACCTCTTTTTCTGATTTCAAGGAATTTTACACGTTTATTTTTCCCTTCTCAACTTGGGAAAGTCCCTAATCTTTCCTCCAATTAGAAATCAGATTACCTAATGTATCTTGGTTAATTGTTTTCTTTTAAGCAATTAGTCTTATTTGATTGTTTCTAAGGCATAAAAATCTCTCTTCCCCGCCCCTCCCCCTGTATTTGGGGTCCAGTGCCAAATTCAAGGAGACTTATTCCCAGTTTGTTGAGCAATTAGCATGTTTACTTAATAAATTTATATGCTCAGAAGCTTGAATCTTTGTTTCCTTAGACACTTCATCTTTCACCCAACATACCAATTCTAGTTTCTATTATGGACAGTTCACAACTTCTACAAACTATTCCCCAAAAGTTTACAAGTTTGAAATTTGGAATGTATTTCTCTAAAGAAACATAAATGGTAATTAAGTTTCCAACTAGCCAGCGAAACCAATTAACCCAAAATATTTGTATTTCCCTTCAAGTTGCATACATAGACTCAAATTCTGTTTGGGTTTCAGAGTCTTCATCTATAAAATGAGGAGATGGGACAAGATAGTCTCTGAGGTTCTTTCTAAAGCTATGATGCTGTGACAGACTCCCTAGTACTGGTATTGTCCTGTGAAATGTGCCTCTTCCTTTTCCTCTTAATGTTTCAGATACATTAGGGGTTAGAATGAGTCTTTCTGGGGAAGCCTGCAACCTAACTAAAACATTTTTTATGGGGAAAAAACACATTTCATAGAGTGGCCTCTTTGGTCACATTTGCCTAATATCAGACAAGAAGAAAAATAGTGATCCACTACACTCTCCCTTTCTTTTCTCATTTCTTCTGCCCCTTTCACACATACCCCGAAGTGTGAAGGGAGAGAAGTAATTCAAAGAATAGATCTCCTTGCCTGGAATTTTATAGAACTTGGACTGAGGGGAAATCCCATCTGATCTCTAGGCACAATGAAGGCCAATCATTTTTAAGAGGGGTGTTCATAAATTGGATATGTAGAATCTAGAGAGTGTCTGTAAATACTTCTTGGAAAGGAAGCCAACACTGTTGTGTAGAACAGAGCAAAGTAACTTAACAGATGCAGATAAATGGCAGAGCCCCCCCTTCCACAGTCATTTCTCTTTTTTTTTTTTCTTTTTGGAGGGCAATTGGGGTTAAGTAACTTGCCCAAGGTTACACGGCACAGTCATTTCTCTAACAAAGACAACAAAAAATAGAGACATGATCTTTATGAGAAAAAAACAACTAAGACACTGGAAGCAGGCTATTTTGGTACAAAACAGGAGACAGTGGAAAGTAATTTAATATTTTTTTTCTTTTTTTGCTTTTTGGAGGGCAATTGGGGTTAAGTAACTTGCCCAAGGTCACACGGCTAGGTTCTTGTTTGTGTGTGCGTTAAGTGGCTGAGGCTGGATCCGAACTCAGGTCCTTCTGACTCCAGGGCCAACACTCTACTCACTGTGCCACCTAGCCGCCCAATTTAATATTATTTTTAAAAATTGTTATGTACTGATACAACAAAACAAATTAGAAATTCATAACTATGCATGCATAAATTCATCCTTTTAAGAGCTCATAACACTTTATTACCCCCTCTGTAATCATTTGATTCTATATATCTATGTACATATTTTTCTTTTTATATCATTGGCAGTATGTAACTTTTAAATATTTTGTTTTTGTTTCCTTTGTTTAAAATATTATACATTCACACATATGTATGTATCCATATCCAAATTTTTATATTATTTTACAAAGGTCCTAGTGCAGTTTTAAGTTTGTGTGTTTGTTTGTCATATATTAAATATAATTATATTTAATAAGCATTATTACATTCTATCACATTGATATGACAGTTTTAGTCATTCATGAACTGTTGGGCATTTATTGCATACAATTTTTTGCAAATGTAAAAGAAGTGCTTATTATATATAACACATATATATGTGTATACACACACACACACACACACACACACACACACACACACACATATATATATATATTAACTGATATCCTTTGTATTTTTAACACCCAGTGTATATCCTAATACATGGTATGATTAGATATCAGATGGCTCAAGTGATGTTGGTGGTAGAAGAGCAGTTGCTGAGTTTTGTTTGTAAGGTTTTTTTACAGGTTTTTCTCTTTCTTTTCTCTTTTTAACTTTTTTTCCTATTTAGAATCATCTCTACTTTTTGTTGAGGAGGGTGGGGAGGCATAACTACATCACCATTTCCCATAAAGTTTGGGACGTTACTTTTTACAGCATCTATATTCTTAAACAACGATGCCAAAACTGAATATTTCTGTACCACATTCTTCCTACCATGGTTCCACTTCTCAAATTTCTTTAACAGATTGAAAATTTAAAAACTGTAGTAATTTCTACAATATTGCTGACAAAGCAACACTGATCTAGTTTAAAGATATCTTTACAAGAAACTAAAATCAGTGATCCATTATTTAGTTAAAGGCCCTGACCACTGTGAACCCTTCAAGAAGAGGGGATATGTGTATCTGAGCATACAGCACATGCTATGCAAAGAACTGATATTCAGGAGATTTTTATTTTTTATTATCACAACATGATCTTCAGCAAGTATTGGCTAATGGTATCTCAACATAACAGAAAGTAAAAAGGACTTTGAATGAGAACTTCTAGGTTTGAACCTCAGTTTTCACATTTGTTAGCCATGTAACTGTTGGCAAGTCACAAAAATCTTTCTAGGTCTCAGTTTCATCATCTACAAAATGGGCATAATAACAAAGATAGCCTATCTCATAGGATTAATGGGAAGAAAGCACTCTACTAACTATAAGAGATTATATAAATGTGAGCTATTTTTCTTTCATATGTTACTTTCTTCTGAGAAAAGACACTGTAATAAATGAGGATTAAAGTCCTTGAAATGCAAGACTGGATCACTTAAAGAACTAGGGAAACTAGAGTAAAACATTTCTTGAAGGACTTAAAATTGAACAAACCAACCCTGTCTTTTATGTGAATAAGACCTTAAATAATCTGCCTATTCACAGAGAGCACAGAAGGCTAACAAAACCTCCACTCCAGCGAGGTCAAGTCCTTTTTCTGCCTTCTCTGTACATTTTCATCTCCTCAGTCTGTGCCTTCACCATTTTTCTCCAGTCTGAAATGCCCTACTTTGCTCTTCTCTGCTTATTCTTATCTAAATCCTACCTATCTTTCAAGGACATCTCCCTTTGTGAGCCAGGCTACCCTAAGCTGCTCCTTCTCTGAATTCCTATTTCATTTGCTGTTACAAAGGCAGATGCAGCTCATGGTAGAGAAGACAGAGTGCTGGGCCTGGAGTTGAGAAGGCTTGATTTCAAATCTGGCCTCAGACACTTACTAACAGTGTGAACCTGGGAAAGTCACTTAACTTCTGTTTGTCTCAGTTTCTTCATCAGTAAAATAGGGATCATGACAGCACTTAGCTCACAGGCTTGTTGTGAGGCTCAAATGAAATAATATTTGTAAAAGTGCTTAGCACAGTGGTGCTATTCTATGTTGGAACATAATATGTACTATAAAAATGCTTATTCCCATTATGGAACACTTGTCATTTAACATTGCTGATTAACTGAAAAATATACATCAGAACACAGCATGTCTTAAAATCTAATAGACTTACTCTACACCAGTATCTAGGTGTTTCAAATTTAAAATATATATAAAACTCACCCACTCCCAAAATTCTGCAATTTAGTTTCACAGCTTCTGCTGCAGCCTCCACACACATCTGCAGAATTAATTTAATTCTTTCTTCATAGGTCTTGGGATTGGACTGAGTGTACTTCTTAACTACTTCCCCCTAAAAGGGAGAACAAAACCAGTAAGAAGGGGAACATATTAAAATGATCATATACCAAGAATGAAAAATGACTACTGATTCAGACGGCTAATCCAAAGATTCAGCATGGGATATAGTGAGGATAGCTCCACAGTAAACAGCACTATATAATCAGTGAGCCCAATTAAAACCTTTGTTAAGTCACAATAGTTTATCCAAAATTTTACATAATTTGAAGCAAGTCAACCAGACACCTCTATCTTATCTTTTCATCTAAATGACGGGCCACCAAGTCCAGTTGACTTCATTTAGGCTTCATTGTCTTTGACGACTACAGCTTGTGATACTGCAAACTGCTCACCCCTGGAATTCTCTTACTTCTCTGTTTCACAGAAACATGACCCTGCTGTGGTTTCCCTCCTATGTCTACTGCTCCTCTTTCTCCTTCATTCATTCTTTGTCTTGAGGTAAGCCTTCAAGGCCTTGTCCCTGGCTCTTGTCTATTCTACCTTTATATTCCTGCCCTTGGCAATTTGCTCCTTTGGCTTCAAGTCCCTAGTCCCAAGTCCCTATCTGTCTCCTGAGCTCTAGACTATGTATGTGACATCTATCTTTCCAACTATGTATGTGACATCTCCACTGAGATGGCCTAATGACACTGCAAACACTTTAAAAGAGCATGCTTTCACTGCTGTGGCTATTACCTTCAACAGTCCAGACTGCAGCCTATCCAGGCCTGCTCGTCCTGTGGGATTCTTGTATGTGTATTTCTGTAAACCTTCTGTAGAGGATTTACCAATGATGGAGGCCTTCCTTTTTGTTTTGTTTTTTTTTAATTTTTGACTACCACTGCTATTCACAGTTATCCCATAATTTCACTAGATACAGGTCAGTCTCCTTAAATCACTTCCCATGTGCAAAATAATCATTGTTATTACGCTGCAACCTGCTTATTCAATCTGTTAAACACTTATTAAGGGCCAACATGCCAGATACTGTGCTGGGCAGTTGGGTTCAAAGACAAAAATTCCTATCCCTACAGGACTGAACATTTCTCTAAACATGTACAAAGAAAAGTAAACACAAAATTTATACAAAGAAATTTCTTGGGGAAGGAAAGAGCACTAATAACTAGAGAGATCTGGAAAAGCTGTGTATGTAGGAGGTTGTACCTGAGCTGAACTTTAAAGGAAACTTGCAAGCCCAGAACTTGAGGGTGAGGAGATGATACATCCCAGATACAATCCCAGGGATTTCAGGACAACAGCAAGGAGGGAGAGCATGGAATACCATGGACTAGAAATGACTGGTTTGACTGAAACACAGACTATCTGCTTTCCATTCTCTTTAGATCACCCACAATTTCAGTTCAGGATTTTGGTCTTCCATAGTTCCCAGCTATATACCATTACTAGGAGAATGCATTTGTTTTTGGTTTTGTTTTTTTTTTTTTTAAAGCAATTGGGGTTAAGTAACTTGCTCAAGGTTACACGGCTAGTCATTATTTGTGTGGGGGAGCTCATTTTCCGAGGCCGGATTCGATCTCAGGTCATCCCAACTCCGAGGCTGGTGCTCTTACTCACTGCGCCACCTAACCGCCCCGCATTTGTTTTTTAAAGGTTGTTTGTGGCAGCAGTGGGCATAGAAATTGTCAATTTCCCAATGCAATCCAACCTATTCTCTTCCACTCAATTCAAGTCCCCACTCACTGTCTTGAGGGGTGGGAAGGGGGAAATGGAATGGAAAATCACTTATTAAGCACTTACCATGTGCCAAGCACTTCAGATACAAACAGAAAAGGGGAAAAGACCTTGCTCTCAATGAGCTCACACTAATTGGAGGAGACATTAAAGAAGGGTTTCATTCATGGAAGATAGAAAGGCCAAGTGGTATTTTCTTTCTGCTGTATATATCTGTACTGATTAAATAAATATTTCAGTCAGATGTGCATCCAACTATATGTTATGGTCTTTATACATTCTGTTTTTCCAAAAAATAATCTCTTTTTGAATGACCATGGAGGTCACTAAGGACTAGTGTTCCTGTAATATTTGGGGACTTGATATGATCAGCATAATGCCATGTACAAACAGAAGCATCTTTAAAATCCCCCCAATAGAAAATTTCTCTTTTATTTGGACTTTGTACAGGGCATCCTCCATGACAATGGTGAATACTTTTAATCAATATACACATCTCTTTGTTTTATGCCGCGACTGATGTTGATACTCAGTGGGTCAATAAGTAAAAATTGTTTCTAGGGTTAGGGTTCATGATTTCTTGTATAAAGAAGTACTTTTTAAATTTCTTCAATTTAATTTTTTAATGAACAAAAATCTATTTCTTTTCTTCCTATTTAATCCACAGCCACACCACTGAAAAATAAAAATAAAAAACAAAACCTTTGCAAAATATATGCATATTTCCATTCAAGTAAAAGAAATTTCCATATTGGCCATGTCCAAAAAATACAGGTCTCATTCTGTACCCTGAATCTATCAATTCTCTTTCAAGACTTGGGCAGACTGAGAAAGCATCTGAGTCAATAAATCAGCATTTATTAAGTACCTACAGCATATGCTAGGGACTGTGCAGGGCAATGGGGATACAAACATAAAAATTAAACAGTACCTTCCCTGAAGGAGTTTACATTCTATCAGGGGAAATAATACATATATAAGTATATATAAAATAAATGCAAGGTAATTTCAGGGAGAGGCACCAGCATCTGGAGGGATCAAGAAAGACTTTATGTAGAAAGTGGAGCTTAAGCTAAGGTTTGAAGGAAACTAAGGGACAAAGGTGAGGAGGAGGTACATTACAGACATGAAGGGACAGCCTGTGCAAAGGCAAGGAGCTGAAAGATGAAATGCCACGTGAGAGGAATAGCAGAAACACTAGTGAACTAGATCATAAAGTGATGTATAGTAAGTATTGAAAGGATGGTTGGAACAGGTTAAATATCTTAAGCAAGTCCAATTGTTTTGTTTTTCAAACAGGAACAATTTAATTATTTATTTGCTTTTACATCCAGAACCTATAAGAAACCTCTACAAACTTGTAAGAGCAAACAATATCCAGAATTGTAAAAGGCACATTTTACAAAGCCTCATTACTGACCAGAATATCACTGAACACCCATCTGGGGCCTCTTCCCAGAGCCCTTCCTTGGTGCTTATTTTTTCTCCCTTTGCCAAATCCTTTTTTTTAAATGGAAAAAGCAGTGTTTGTTTCATAAAGATGGCACTTATGGTCAGGGAAGCCATAAACCAGACATTACCAATTAGTGAAAAAGCTTTTTCTGAACTATTACTGAGTATCAAGTGCCATGCTCAGCACTAGGGATAACAGCTAGAGAAAGACTGGTTCATGGTCAGGTTCACACCTGGGGAAAGACAACATATTGGAGAGTTTGGCTGCTGGGCAAAGGAAAAGACTTTGGAAGTCCTAAAAGACATAAGAATGCTCTAGAGGGGCAGACTGAGTGGCCTAGCCAGGCATCTCCAGATTGTCAGTAGCTAGGATGACAGTAAGGCATACAAGCAAGGCCAGTGGTAAAGCCAGGAAGTCCTTAGAAAGAAGCATCAGGGCTAATGGTGAGGTTTATTCTAGCAGTCCTTCTTACCTGAAGGAAAAGTTGAGACTCCAATTAACCCAAGTCATGTGAGCAGTCAAGCTGTCTGGATTGGTTCTAGGTGATCTGGGGCAAGAGTTGAGCAAATCAGAATTCAGTTGTACCTGACTGAGATGAGGATATCTGCCTTTCTCTTAGTATTAGTACATGTGAACAATTTCTACGTTGTTGATAGTATGCATTTCTTTTCTGTTTGTATTATTTTAAAAGAAATTTAAAATAGCACACAGAAAAACTGAGAAAGTATATGAAGAAAATGGTCAAAGATAGCCATGGAATACTGCTGCAAGACAAGGAGGGGGAAAGGTAAAGAGAAAATTATTTAAACTAAATTCAATATCTGCAAGTATTAATTTAATCTTCTCACTTCTTTCTAGTTACTTCTCTGGCTAATCTTTCAACTTCAGCACTGCCTTCAACTTTTAAATGAGCAGAAACATAATTCCATTCAGCATCCATGTCCCAAGTCATATTATCCAGGTTAGTGAATTGGTCTTTGTGGACAACATCCTTATTCTAACTTGTTTTCCAGTCATGTTCTCTCCAGTTGTTAATCCATTCATTCATACTTTTGGTGACAAGTTGGTTATCTGTGAGTTTCTCAATATTTTGGGCCTCTGCTTTCTCAACAGCTTTGGCAGCTGCTTCTAATAATGCTCTTTGGATGGTCTGTCATCTAGAACGTGTACCAATTATGTTTAGATCATGGGCTGGTCCCCAGTAGATACCAATACTTCTTTGTGCCCCTTCTTTCCCATTATTTTTGTACCCTTGACATACACAGTGTTAAGGTCTGATCCCTGGTGCAGTTGCCCACATCGATTTCCAGAACCTCTAGTCTGCCAACCACATTCATAGCTCTATGAGTCCTCAGATTTTGTTTCCAAATCATCTTCAGTCTCTCCAAAGGTTTGATGGGGAAAGAAAATGACTCTGACCTTCAGAGAATGTCAGTCCAACTTTTTATCAACAAACAATAGATACATATCTTGTTCCACTGTAAAATAGTGAAGACAAAGTATACAGCAGTGTCCTGTGAAAGCTTGTCTATTCCCTTTTCACATTTCCATTATGGTTCATAGATTTACAGATAGAAAGAACCCTAGTAATCATCCAATTCCAAATCTGCTGGTTTTACATATGAAAAAACAGAATCCTGAAGAAGTTAAGTGATTTACCCAAAGTACCATGGATAGTAAATGTCAGAGTTGGGATGTGAATCCAGGTCTCCTTGTTTTCTAATCCAGTAGACTCTCCACTGCAAACTTGATACATGCATAGTCCATTCTCATAAAGATTTTATGAAGATAAGAAAACAGAGATGTGGGGAAGTTTTTACTGTTACCTTCTCAGTTATGTTTTGTGTCAAAATACATTCCATGATCTTTTCCATTCTTTTTTTTTTTTTTTTTGGAGGAGGGAAGGCAGGGCAATTGGGATTAAGTGACTTGCCCAGGTCACACACACTTAGTAAGTGTTAAGTATCTGAGGCTAGATTTGAACTCAGGTTCTCCTGACTCCAGGGCCAGTGCTCTATTCACTGTGCCACCTAGCTGCCCTGATCTTTTCCATTCTTTTGGAAACTTGCCATCTTTTAAGATATTTCTAGAATCCAAAGCTGAGAGCCTTTAAATTTTATCACTTCTAATATAGATTTATTCTCTGAGTAGATATCTTGTCAGGTCTAGTAATCCTTCCCAACTTCATTTTTTTTTTTAAATTGTTTCATTTGTCCCTTTATGATACTATGCACTGAAGGTCAAATGCATTATGATTACTAATGAGTATAGATGACCACAGGAGGGAAAGAAGGAAAAAAGCATTTATTAAATGCTTATAGTATGCAGACACTGTTTGTTCTAAGTTATAAAAAGGCTGGCATATCTGTTCCATATAACATCAACATATCTTTCCAGATTCATCTAACAAGTACTCTCAAGAGGATCTTGTCCAGATGGTTCTCATTCTAAACTCTCTAAAAGCATATTTTCCCTTAATCACCTTATACTATTTTGTGAAACAGTACTACTTTCAATTTTTCCATAATCATCCTCTCTAATATATTGCAAATTAACTTCTACTCTAAATCAGTGTTGCCCTTCAGAGCTATGTCTCTCTTCACTTTGGCAAGAACAGCAAGTGTTTGCTTTATGAAAAGGTATTTATGCTCTTTTTGTCTTCATTGTGGCAACTGTTTTGCATTTGACTATTATTAAGAAATGCTAATAAAAGTCAGTTTTTACTTTTGTCCCCCTCCTGTTTTTCCAGAGGTACTAACTTGTTTGAAAGGGTCAGGTTGGAGGTGTCAAAATTGAGTACTGTCTTCTCATCTTTATAATTTCTTCTGATTTTGATCAATGCTCTAACCAGATCTGATTATATGCAAAGATAACTAATTTTTAAAAGCTTTCCACATAGGCAACCAGTCATTAACTGTGTGATAAGGTAAATAGGAAAATTTAGTTTTATGATGTTGCCCCATGCTTGTCACATCCATTTCCTCCTCATTTGATTTTTGAAGTATTCTTGGTTAGGAGACACAAGGCTTCTGGGCATTCTATAACTTTTGGGTTCTTTTATTTATCGATCTTGGATATTTTTGGACATAGTTTTTAATCACTTATCTTGATAATTACCTTGGCATTGTAGTCAACAAACAGCAAGATAAATGTTGACTTGGCTTGCAAGATCTTAAGTTATTCATATTTTTTTCCTACTTCTTCATCCTCTTTAACCAATACTGATACATAAGGTTCAATTATCTTCATGGTGGTCTGTTAGCTTTTGAACACTTCAAGGTGAAATGACCTAGCATGGGTTCCCCTTCACTTGAGGTCTTTAAGGCTGGATGGCTACAAATCAAGAACAGTGTAGAAAGGATCTTCTTTCTAGCTACAGATTGTACTAAATGGCTACTGAAGTCTCTTCCAACTCTGAAATTCTGTGATTCTGACTTCCATGAAACGATAATTCTCGTTTCCTCCATGTGAAGGATGAAATAAATTCTTCCAAATCTTTTATTTGCCTAAGGAGAAACAATAAGCCCCTCTTTCACCTAGATACAAGTTCTTTATGTCTTTGGTTTCATTTACAGGAAAAATGCCAAACAGAACATAAGCTAACTATTTGTTGGTTACTGGGCAAATATTATGATAATTTAAAACACCAAGTTTAATTAATGGTTATGGACCATCTTAAAATGGCATGATTCATACCTCATGAGCATCTGCCTGCTCACACTGCAGGAGGAGGAGGAACTGAGGACTGTTTTATATTTTAATCTGTTCAATGGACCATTTTGTTGAGGGAAAAAATGTTAATTAAGCAATCAACACTGTAGTGATGAAGCTCTACACTTCATTAGGCTGTCCCTTAGCATAGGATAGGATACAGTCAGAAGAATATCTGGAAAATGTTCTAATTTGACTGAACCAACTAGAACTTGCATCCTGCTGACACAGCCTTTCAGAAGGCAGCTTGCCTCTAAATAAAAATGGGGCATTAGAGTAGAACTTTTGTAGAGGACAACATGTTACCATAGTGCAAGTGCAAGATGTTTCTTAATCATCATTAACTTTAGATAAGAAACTGGAATACTGCCTCTGGGTCAGGCTAGAGAATAAGAGAGGTAAGAAGTATAGAAGCTCAGGGAAAAGGCTCGGGATGAAGATTACATGTATGGACAATAGAGATCAGGCACTGCTGTTACCAAGCGGTAGAACTTGTAACTCATTCATTTGTCATTCTTCTCTAATTCTATAATTCTTAAACTTTCTACCTCTTGTGTTTACAACCTACAAAAACTGTAATTTGGATCTGAGAGGGGAAAAGCAATCCATCTAATATCAAGTTAATGATACAAAAAGCAATTTCAGATTTGTGGTTTTGTCCTTATTTAAAAAAAACTATACTTATTATTAGTAATTTTTATTAATATTATTACACTAATTCTTACTAATATCCTTAAACTGGTGTCAAATAGTCCTGCTTTATACTTGTCTATTACTGTATTATAAATTAACTTGAAACTTGTGTGATATTAATCTTTGGTTAGATAATATCAAGCTTAAGTCACAAAAAAATTCCTTTTTTAAAAATTTTTTTTTGGAGGGGGGAAGGCAGGGCAGTCAGGGTCAAGTGACTTGCCCAAGGTCACATGGCTAGTGTGTGTGTGTGTGTGTGTGTGTGTGTGTGTGTGTGTGTTAAGTGTCTGAGGCCAGATTTGAACTCAGGCCCTCCTGACTCCAGGACCAGTGCTCTTATTCACTGCACCCCCTAGCCACCCCAGTGGTCACAAAAAAATTCTTAAGCATAGGACTAAACCTGTGATTTCATTGACATAGAGAATTCCTGGGTGAGGAAATCATGTCTACCAATGCATCAGTTAGCTCTTTCTCTGCACCTGGTAGTATTAGAGCTGCCTTGAGCACTGAGAGTTTTGGGTGACTCACAGAGGGGTTTGCCAGACAGCATATTATCACAGGTAGGACTTGAACCCAAGTTTTTGTGGCTTTGAGGCTGACTCTATGTACACTATGCCAAAGTGCCTCTAAAAAAATCCTTATGTGGGGGTGGCTAGGTGGCACAGTGAATAAAGCACAAGCCCTGGAGTCAGGAGGACCTGAGTTCAAATCTGGCCTCAGACACTTAACACAAAAACCTAGCCGTGTGACCTTGGGCAAGTCACTTAACCCCAACTGTCCTACCTTCTCCCCTCCAAAAAAAAGCAAAAAAAAAAATCCTTATGCCCTTTATAAGCCAAGTAAAGGCTGACTGTCCTCACTCTTTTTGCTAAACTCAGTAATTTAAATGTTAAAAACTGGGACACCCTAGCTGTTTATTTCTTTGAAACATTAAACACTGGCAAAACGTATAGAGGATATAATTTTCAACCTTAACAACCTAACATTATTTGCTAAGATTATTATTTTGAAATCAAGTATGAATGAGAACATGGATGAGAACATCACACAGGTCAAGACATCACAGATTGGTTGCAACCTACTCCGATGGAGTAGCCACAATGATTGAAATTGCAGATGTACTGAAGTACTGAAGAATTAATTCTGACCACTTCAAGATTAAATTACCTTCATACTGACTATTGCAACTCGAAGGTTTGTTCCACCTAGATCAACAGCCAAGGCACTCTGGGTTTCAAGTATGTGATCAATGTCTTTAGAGATGTTCTCCTTCACTGGGGGGAAGCAGAACTTCTTTTGTAGCGGTTCTTGGAGATCAATTGATTTGAGAAACTTCAAAATCCTCGGAACAGCATTCCCATCCCCATATATCTTTGAACTGCAACATCCAAACATATTAAATGAAATCAAGTATAGTGTACTACAATGACCATAATTTTTGTGATACAAAATTTATTGTCATATTATTTTTTAAATAATTATGACATCTAAATTTCTATGCTGAATACCTATATATATAGCACAACTCAGTTTTTGGATAGAAAGCCTAGATTCAATTTAATACTTAAGGGAAAAATAAATGCAGAAATGGTCCTGTATAAAAATTATCATAAAACAATATTAACAAAATATTAATTTAATATAGACGTCTTTCTCACCACAACATAGGAATGCAATATAATCTAAGGTGTAGGAAAATAATGATCCTCTCCTATGTCTACCTATACTCTGTATAATAAAAGAATGAATTAAAAAATAATCTTTACACACTTGAGAAGGGAACTACATTGGAATAGCTGGGAAAAAAACTAGTAAAAATTCTGAATTTTAGAGTATTTTTCAGGAGATGATGTTTCCTTACTACCTTTTAATACTTATACACAGGCATTTTGGGTTACATTTTATGAGCTTTGGGGTCACAGGCTTCAGGCCTTGTTTTGCCCACTTACTCTACGATATGATCATTTGGCAAGCTGTTAAGGTCAGCTCTATCAAACTCAAATAGAAATGGATCCCTTGGGCAGCATATTGACTCAGAAAACAACAAATTAACATTATCTGTGTTGTATTATATTTTTGTTTGTTTTGTCAAACATTTCCCAACTTGATTTTTATCTGATCTGGCAGCACTCCAGAGTCTACTTGCCTCTGACACCTCTGACTTAATCTAAGGCTCAGTTTTCTAAGGCATAATGACGTTTGCACTACCTATAGTGGAAGGCTTTTATGAGGATCAAGTGAGGCAATCTTTATGAAACTCTTTGGAAACCTTAAACGCAATGAGCTAAGTACTTCTCAGGACCTCAGGCAAGTTTACAGAACAAATACTTTTATTAAAGGATTTTGTTCTGTGAAGTTTGGATTCAGTCAAATGGCTGCACTTGAGGACCTAGAGGACCACCCCAGGTAGACTCTCTCTACGTACCAACTGAAATACTATTTTGCTTAGCAAGCTCTTTTGTTAAAAAAGCAAAACAAGACAAAATCCAAACTACTGGAGTATATAGGTAAACTTTGGCCTGACTCCTATTTAATTAGTCAACTGGAATTGACTTTAACTGAAGTCAATTGACCTTAATTTGAAATTAAAATTTGAATGACTTTGGGGTGGCTTGGTGGTGAAGTGAACAGAGCACTGGCCCTGGAGTCAGGAGGACCTGAGTTCAAATCCAGCCTCAGACATTTAATATGTACTAGGCGTGTGACCTTGGCCAAGTCACTTAACCCCAACTGCCCCTATGAAAAGCAAAAAAAAAAAAAAATCTTTAAAAAAAAAGAATAGGGGGCGGCTATGTGGCGCAGTGAGTAGAGTGTTGGCCCTGGAGTCAGAAGGACCTGAGTTCGGTTCCGACACTTAACACACACAAACAAAAAAACCTAGCTGTGTGACCTTGGGCAAGTTACTTAACCCCAATTGCCCTCCAAAAAAGCAAAAAAAAAAAAAAGAATAAAGAAATTCATGAAGTAGTTCTGGAAAAGAGAGTAACTCCATAACATGTACAAACAGAGCTATAAGGGGAAAAATGGTTTAATCACAAGGACTATAGGAGCATCTGGAAGAAATATTAAGAGATATAAAATTAAATGAAAGTTCTTGAGGAAAGAACAAATTGATTAGAACAGAAGGGAGAGGAGGGCAACCTTATCCAAGGAGTGGATGTCCAAAACATAAAATGGAGCAATAGGACACAATGATTCCATGAGAAAATAAGAAATATTAAACAAAGTCAGAAGATTGAAAAGTTAGAAAAAAATGTTGTCTGCTATCAAAAGCAACTGATGTGGAAAACAGGTTGAAAAGAAATAATTTAAGAAACTTCACCATCCCCATTGAAAAATAAAACCAAACCAAAAAACCTCAGTATCATATTTTAAGAAGTAATAAAAGAAAAATATCCAGATTTATTAGAATCAGGAAGCAAAAGAAAATAGAATCCAACATTCACTTTCTGAAAGAAACTGTATATTAAAAACACTGAAGGATGACATAGATGAAACCTCAAATTTCCAAGTCAAAGGGGAAAAAATACCCCAAACAGAGAGAAAGAATTCCAGAACTGAAGGACCATAGGCTCCTAAGATCATACAAGACTACACTACAACTATTTGGTAAGGAAAAAATGGAATACAATTTACTAAAAGGTAAAGAAAAAACCTTAGAACCAAGGACAGTTTATCTTGTAAAAATGAGTATAGTTTAATTTAATATAATATATACTATATTTAATACATAGGCAATGAATAGCATAGCATCTATGTGCCCAAAACAAAAGAATCAGGTTACAAGAAGAATTGATAGTAAAGCTAGTAAATAGTTAGTGGCTTCAACATATCCTTTACAAAACCAATTAAAACTAACAACAACAAAAGCAAAAACAAGAAAAAAAGAAGTTAAAGGCCTGATTGGACATAATAGCTCTCTGGTAATTAATGACTGGTAATCTAAAGGACCTTACACATTTCTTAGCTTTGAATGACATATTTACAAAAATTGAATATGTGTAAGGGAATAAAAACCTCATAAACAAATATAGAAAATCAGAAAATAGTAAACATATTCTTCACTAAATACAATACAATAAAAATTATAGCTAATTATTATATTCTTGAAGAAAGATTTCAAACTTAGAAACCAAATAACTTAATCCTAAAGAATATAGGAACTAGTCATTCTAGAAAGCAATTTAGAACTACACCTAGAAAATTCCTAACCTATCTGTACCCTTTAACCTAGTGACACTATTAAGTAGATAATGGAAAGGTTTTTATGTACAAAAAATATTTATAGCAACATTTTCTATTAGAACAAAGAACTGGAAACAAAGTGGGTACCCGTCAATTTGGGGGGAATGGCTGAACAAATTATGGCATATGAATGGAATGAGATGTTATTGTGCCATAATAAATAATAAAATAAGGGATTTAGAGAAACCTGGAAGGTCTAATATGATTTGAAGCAAAGAGAAATAAGTAAAACCAGAAGAAAAACTTATACAAAGTATATAATAATGTAAATGAAAGCAATTTCAAAATGCCTGATAACTGATCAGAGCAATGACTATGACTGATGATGAAGCATGCATCCCACCTCTTAGCAGAGAAGTGACAGACTACAAGTGTAGAATGGTCAATGTGTGACTTTGTTTTGTTTGACTACACTTGTTATGAGGGAGGTCTTTAAGTTGAAGGAAGAAGCATTCCTGGCGAAGTTGGCGGATAGTAATAATAAATAAAAAAAACCCTTCTTGCCTTTTTGTTTTCATTTTTATCTTTCAGTTTCCGGATTTCTATTCTTGAGTTTAATAATGAGGGCTGGGGGTTCTATGTAGCTTCTCCGGTAGGTACTAAATTCTTTTATTGATCAAAGTGTTTAGTGTTTGTGTAAGAGCTACTTTGATTGGCTGCATGTCAAAAGTTTTATATTTTGTTGGTGTTGTTGTTGTTATCACTTTCTTTAATTAAATTATCTATTGTCTCTATTATTTGTTCTTTGACCAATCGTATTTTATGATAAAATAAGTCTGTTCATGTTCGAATCTTTTGTCCAACTGCCTTTTATTGATTCTATTACTTTGTTCTATTGGAGTCAGTGTAGGAAATCTGTACCCCAAGGAGATCAAAGAAAAAGAAAAAGGATCTACATTTATACATTTGTACAAAAATATTTACAGCAGCTCTTTATGTAGTGGGGCAAAGAACTGGAAATTGAGGAGATGCTCATCAACTGCAGAATGTTGCATATGACTCCAATGGAGTATTATTGTGCTATAAGAAATGAGGAGAGGGTGGTTTCATAATAACATGTCACCTCCTATATAAACTAATGCAGAGTGAAGTGAGAAGAATCAAATCATTGTGCACCGTAAGAGTGATGCTGCAATGATGTGTAGCTGTGAAAGCCTTGGCTACTTTGATCAATACAATGATTCAAGACAATTCCAAAGGACTCATGATGAAAAAAAATGATGTCCACATGCAGAGAGAGAACTGATGAACTCTGAGTGCAAACTGAAGTATAATTTTCTCATTTTTTTTTTGCTTTGTGATACAGTTAACATAGAAATATGTTTTGCATGATTTACATGTATGATTGATAACATTTGTTCATCTTCTCAAGTCAGTGGGCTATAGGGGTGGAAATGGAAAGGAGGGAGAGAATCTAGAACTCAAAATTTAGAAAAAAAAGAATTTTTAAAATATATAGTAATTTTAAGAGGTTTTAAAAATCATGCAATATTCCTGACAGACACAACAGAAAAAACTTTGAGGTGTTTATCACTGTCACAGATGTCAAACAGAAAACCCAAATGGAAAAAGTATATTCTATGAGATCCTAGGATCCTCCAGATATCACCAAGTGCAAATAACATTGTGATGAGTTCATCAAGTCTTTTAATATTGCAGAGCTTTCTATGTTTTCATAATAATTAGAAAGATTTGGGTTTGACTATCCACAAAGGAAAATTCCTATTTCCTATCCACATAGGAAAATGCCACACAAGAAGAATGCCTATTGTCTTCAATGGCCAACAATAATTTCAGAGGTCTGATGGTGAAACCTGTCTCTCATCAGAGAGGTTAGGAACTGAGGTACACATTTTTATAATAGCTGGGTTGATTTGTTTTGCTTAACCATATTTATTTGTTATAAAGGAAGGTTCTATTGTTGGGTAAAATAGTTGTTGCAAAGTAACAGTGACATAAAAAAGGGCATCAATAAAATTTATTTTAAAAGAATGCCAGGGCCGCTAGGTGGTGAAGTGAATAGAACACCAGCCCTGGAGTCAAGAGGACCCGAGTTCAAATCCGGCCTCAGACACCTAACACAAAAACTAGCTGTGTGACTTTGGGCAAGTCACTTAACCCTAATTGCCCTCCAAAAAAAAATGCCTATTTGTCTAAATTATAGTTGGTTGGTTGGTTGGTCTTGAAGAGGACCAAAATGACATCAGTATAATGGGGTCAAGGTACAGTGTGTCTGATTGTGGCTGATTAGATTAATACAAGCTTGGAAGACTCTATAACAGGTCAGGCACAAATAGTCCCTAAGGACATTCATAGTGGAGATGACTCTAAATTTGTGCATCTCACATTTCTTTGCAGCTACTGCAATTCTGCTCAGCACAGTGCCTGTCTACACTATGACATACAACTGAATAAAGTCCATCAGTTCATACAGATGTATGGTGAACTAGGCCAAGAACTGAATGGAATAAGAACAGGCTAGATTGATTACACATAGGAAACTGAACAGAACTTTTAATGGCCTTAAGTTTCTCCCTGCAATGAAGGCCCATTTTTCTAAACTCCCATATCCTTCTAACAATACTCTATAAGACTATGAATCCTAGAATATCCAAGTCTCAACTAAAGTTGCATGTGTCAACCAAAGGTCAATAAGGACATGTTCAGTAGGTGTTTATAGATGGAATATAACCAGTGAAGAGCTGTACAGCAAAAGCAGCATAAAAGATACAATCAAAAGGATATAGAGTCCAAAGAAGAATACAGGCACCAACAGCAACAACAGAAAGTAGGGAAGGATGCTGCAGCTGATGGCTAAGATGGGGTTAGGGGTCATGGCTGAGGTCAACAAAGCACGTAAGGTAAAGTCTCCTGAGGAGGTGATCATTGCCAAAACAATTACCAGCTATAATAAAGAAGGGCATGGAGAAAATAGGGGCAGATGCTAGAGCAGCTTATCTTGCAGGATGACGTTAAATGGAGAGTGGTCTTCTATTGGCCTGAGATGACTATTTTGTAAGACTTAGTGTACATGACACAACTGTGTCCAACTGTATATAGTGGCCGATTTACCTCTTTTGTTTTTGCTTTGTCCTTTGACATCTGAGTTATGACAAACGTGGATTTGTGTTTATACAAATTTTATTTGTATAATTTCATGTTAACTGATTCTCAAAAATAAATTACTTGTGATTGTTAAAAACATATATATATATATATATATATATATATATATATATAGGACCAAAAGAAGAGGTAGGCTGATCATGTAGCAATAGTGAAGAACAGCAAATGGAAAGAACATTGTGCTCCATTGTTCCTCATACACTGTTAAGGGTTCTAGGGAAAGTCCCCTAGAATGTTGGGAGAACTCAGTATAGGATTTATGGAAAGATACTGACAGGAAGGAAAGGAATCACATAGGATTAAGGCATGGCTGGATTCTGATCTGCATGGCTGGAGCAAATACTCACACTGATAAGACCATAGCTTCACTAAAGTATTGAAGGCTATTTGGCCTATTATCCTAACCTGTCAAGAGCTTTTTGAATACTGATTCTATCATGTTAATTATTCTTCCAGATCTGAGCCACCTACAAGGGCCACAAGAATGCCATTTATGCTTTCATCCAAGTAACTGCTGAATGTTGAATAGTATTGAAGACTGGTGCAGTTAGGTGGTGCAGTGGATAGAATGCCAGACTGGGAGTCATCGAGAGTCATCTTCCTGAGTTCAAATCTGGCCTCAGATAAATAGTAGTTATGTGACCCTGGGCAAATCACTTAATCCTGTTTGCATCTGTTCCTCATTTGTAAAATGAGTTGGAGAAGGAAATGGCAAACCATTCCAGTATTTTTCCCAAGAATACCCCAAATATGAAGAGTCAGACACAACTGAAAAACAACTGAACAACAACAGTGAAGATCAAAGACCTTCCTTCAAGAGGATATCTATCCATTAAAAATAATTCTTTGGGCCCAGTCACTCAACTAATTCAAATGTACCTTGTACATTTGTACATCCACCCATATCTCTACATTTTGCCCATATGAAAAGCATAATAGACTTTGTGAAGTCCTTAAATACCTCGCTGAAATCCAGGTATGCTATTATAGTAATAAGTCTAGTAATCCAATCTAATATGGCCCATTATTTATGAGGTCAAGCTGATTCTTAGCACTTCCATTTAAAAAATTCTCACAAACTATTCTTTTAGTTATAAGTTGTACAATTTCATCAGGACCAAAATTAAGCTCAGCTCTACTCCATTTTTTTTAAACTGAGGCCTTTATCCATCTTCAATCATGAAGCTCCTTTCCCACCATCCCCAATTTTTCAAAGGTCACCAACAACAGCTCAGTAATCACACATTCTTTCAGTACTCTTGGATTCAGTTTGTCTGGACGTAATTACTTTAATTCATTGAGGACAACTAGGTATTCTCTTACTACCTCTCCTTTTTCTACTGTATCTGTCCTTATCATTCTCATAAGCTTTTCTTTTTTTTTTTTAAAGCAATTGAGGTTAAGTAACTTGCTCAAGGTTACACGGCTAGTCATTATTTATGCGTGGGTGCTCATTTTCTGAGGCCGGATCTGATCTCGGGTCATCCCAACTCCGAGGCCGGCGCTCTTACTCACTGCGCCACCTAGCCACCCCTTTTAGGGCAATTGGGGTTAAGTAACTTGCCCAAGGTTACACGGCTAGGTTTTTGTTTGTGTGGATTAAGTGTCGGAGGCCGGCTCCGAACTCAGGTCCTTCTGACTCCAGGGCCAGAGCTGTATTCACTGCGCCACCTAGCCGCCCCATAAGCTTTTCTTTATGAGCCTTATTCCATGCTACAGTAACCCTACGCCAGCTTACTCTTACTGACTAGGGTTAATGCTTGTTATTTCAGGGACTACAAGTGTAGTCTTCTGGACCAGGTGAATTGAAACTACTTCCTCCAAAATTAGTAATGATCTTTTAATCGCCAAACCTGATGGCCTTTTCCCAGTCTTCATTCTTCTTGATCTCTCTGAAGTCTTTGATTTAATTTACTTTCTTTTGCTTTAATTACTCTCTTCTCCTTGATACTCTCCAAGTTTTCATGATATTGCTCTCTCCTGGTTCTCCCTTTTACCTGTCTGGACCACTCATTCTCAGTTTCCTTTGCTGGACTTTTATTAAGGTCATACCTGTTAACTGTGGGTATCCCTCAAGTCTCTATCCTAAGCTGTCTTCTCTTTTACCTCTATACTATTTCACTTGGTGATTTTATCAGCTTCCATGGTTTCAGTTATTATCTCTATATAGATGATTCTTTATTTCTCTAGCCTTAACTTTTCTCCTGATTCCCAATCTCTCTTATCTTCAACTGCCTACTGTAAATCTTAAACTCTATGTCCCATAGATATCCCCTCAAATTCCTCCCTCTTCTTAACTTCTAACATTTCAGAAGACCACCATTCTCCCAGTCACCAGGATTGCAACCTGGGTGTCCTCCTTGCCTCCTCACTCTCTCTCACCTCCATATGCAATCTGTTGCCAAATCTCGTCAGTTTTACCTTTGGAACATCTCTTGTACATGCCTGCTTCTTTCCTCTGACAATGCCCCCATTCCCATATAGTACTTATCACTTCACACCTGGATTACTGCAATAGCTTTTGGACAGGTCTCCCTGACTCAAGACTGTCCCCACTGTAGTCCATCCTTTACTAAACAGTCAAAAAGATCTTCTAAAAGCACAGGTCTGACAATGTGACTCCCTATTCAGCAGACTCCAATGTCTCCCCATTACTCCCAGGATCAAATAAAATCCTCTGCTAAGCTTTTAAAGTCCTTCATAATCTGACCCCTTCCTACCTTTCCAGTCTCCTTACATTACTCCCCTCCTTCTACTCTGTGATCTAGTGACACTGGCTTTCTTGCTGTCCCTCCCATAAGATGCTCCATCTCCCAACTCTACACAATTTCACTTGGCCATCCCCCCATACCTCAAACTCTGTCCTTCCTTATCTTTATCCTTCACTTCTTTTAAAGTCTCAGCTAAAGTCCCGCCTCCTGCCACAAGCCTCTTCCATTCTTTCTTAATTTGAGTGTTTTTCCTCTGCTAATTATCTCCAATTTATCCCATATATATCCTGTTTGTACACAGTTGGCTATATGTAGTCTCCTCCATTAGACTAAGCACTCATTAAAAGCAGTGATTTTCTATTGCCTTTCTTTGTGTACCCAGTGCTTAGCATAGTACCTGGCACATAGTCGGTAAATGCATGCTGACTTGACTAGAAAGGTTTTATTAGTAATATATAATATTATGCAATGGGACATTCAAGTATCTTAGGAGAGGGACAAAAACACCTTGCTCCCTACTTCTCTGGGGAATCCAGGGTGTCAGGCTTACATTATTTCATTAAAACCTTTTAAATTTGTTATTCTTATGACCAGTGACCATTATTTGTCATAGGTGCCAACAATTGCTGGGCCACTGAATCACCACATAAAAAGTAATATGATCCCGCCTTCCAGAGACATTGCTTCTTTCTGCCACCCAAAAGATGGTCTCCTACTTACCAAGGATACTGTTTGCCAAACTGGAGGTGCAGAGCTTGCAGTATTTTATCTTGAGTATCAGCATCCCGAACATGAAGAACATTTTCACCTACATAATAAATAAAGTGACTACATTACAGTGACAGAAAGGAGATAAAATGAATACAATAAAGTAATTTTATACTGGGTTCCTAATAAACATTAAAGACTCAAAGGAACTTAAACCAGATCTTGGAACACTATATGTCGAAGAGCAAAAGAACTGGGGCTCCGGCCAAAAATATCACACGCAGAAAAATTAAGCATAATCCTGAATAAAAAAAATGGACATCTGATCAACTCTAAGACTTTCAAGACTTTGTTAAAAACAAACAAACAAACAAACCTGAACTTAATAGAAGATTTGACATACAAGAGCCAAGAGTATATGCTTATATAGGTATGCATATATGTATATGTTTATGTATATATCTATAGCTATAGAGAAACATATCGAAACTTAATTGTAGCCTTCTAGGGGACATGGGGGAGGGAAAAAAAGAACAAAATAAAAAATGAACAGCAGAGAACAAAAGAAAATTTACAAGGAAGCAAAGAAAAGATGGACACAATGTGTATCACTTATAAAAGATTGCTTGAAACGAAAATTTATTATTACATAGTTTGAATCCTCTCTGATGTTCTGCTATGCACATGACTGCTTTTTTTCTTTCTTACTTTGTATTTAAGTTCCAATATTTAATTTTATGTTATATTTTTGTTTCTTTTTTCTATTCTGTATTTGTGTTCAAGTCTAAAATAAATTTTTAAAAAATTGTGTTATCCTGACTGTCTCTTTCTTACTTAAATTCTTTCTTTTTTTTTTCCCTGGCTGCTTGAAGAATTTTTTTCTTGGCTCTGGAAACTCTGGATTTAGGCTATACTGTTCCCAGAAATTTTCATTTGGAAGTTTCTTTTAGGAGTTGACTGGTAGATTTTATTTCTGCCTTACCCTTTGGTTCTAAGAGATATGTTCAGTTTTCCTTTAAAAGAGTTCTTGAAATTTGATTTCTAGGTTCTTTTTTGAAAAAAAAAAAAAAAACTTTCAAGTAGTATAATGATTCTTAAATTTTCTCTCCTTGACATGTTTTCCAGCTTTCTGCTTACAATTTTTTCTATTTTTCAATCTTTTGACTTTGTTTTAATATTTTTTATTGTGACGTTACTAGCGTCTACAATTTGGCTCATTTTAATTTTCAGGGAGTTTCTTTCTTGGGCAAGGTTTTGTACTTTTTATGTCAAGTTGTTGATTCCTTTATTAATTCTTTCTTCTATAGCTCTCATTTCTTTTCCAACTCTTTCCTCCTAGAATTCTCATTTCATTGACAAAAACATTTTAACTCTTTAAAACAAAGCTTTTGCTTCATCTCTTCCAGAGATTCTAGTTGAATTTGTACAGGAGGTCTATTTTCCTTTGAGGTTTTGCCTTTAGATGTTTTGGAGGCAATTCTTATCCTCTAGGTTTGTCCTGAGTCTCCCTGTCATCATAACAACTTTTTAGTAATGGGATTATCCTTATTGTTGTTTGCTGATTCTTCCAGCCTACTTCCTAATTTCAGACTTTATGTTAGAGCCAGGGTCTGCATACTTCTGGAGGAAATGTCTGGGCTGATCCTGCTATTGTTTTCTTGGGATACTAAACGCTGTGTTATTCCAGGATCTTAGAGACAACTCTGGCTGGGGATTTGCCCTATTCCCTATCTGAGCTCTGGAAGCTCCTGATCTGGTTTGGGGTCTAAGCAAACTCTCTGGACTTTCAGTAGATTTCTGCTGGACTTAGAGACTATTGATCATTTGAAAAGCTCTGCTGGTTGAGTGACAAAGCTGTAGACTTTCCTTTGGTCTGGCATTTCAGCCCTGGTTATTCTTTTATTGGCTTCAGAGTGGACTAGAAGTTAGAACTGAGGGCGGAGCCAAGATGGCGGAGTAGAAACAGCTCTTCCAAGCCTCTCTGCCCCCAGATTCCCCACAAACTATGTAAAAAAGGACTGTGAACAACTTCTGGAGCCCCAGCACCCACAGAACGACACAGAGAAGATAACCTCCCGCTGAGGACAGCCCAGCACCCTGCAGGAAGGACCAGCGCAGTGGTCTGGGAGCCGGCAGTGCGCAGAGCGCAGGAGCCGAGCCGAGCCCAGGTCCACGTGAGCCGAGGTTTTAGCCCCAGGGCGGCAGGGCCAGCAGCCTGCTGGAGGAACCCCAGAACACCAGGAACTGTGGCGACTCCAGAATTATCAACATAGACTTGCCTAGGACAAAGTAAGAGGTTAGTGTCCTATGGACTTTGGGACCTGTATTTGGGGAATGCGTCAGCTCCCTCCCCTGGGGGCTAGAAGCTGCTGAGGAGACACGCCACTGTGTAGTTTTCAGAGGCATTTCCGGCTCCCAGCCTACAAATCGTGGGGAGATCCAGCGATCAGTCTTGGGGGGTAATCGCTCTTGCTTTAACCTCCTGGATCTGGATTGTGATCTAGGGTGGAAGTTGTGGGTGGGTTTATAGCTTGCCAGAAACGGAAGTTGCCCCCCACACGTTCGGGACGAAAATTCCTCTATCTGGCCTTAAAGCCATAGTGTGGCAACAAGCCCAAAAGTCAAGCAATTAAGTGGCAACATGCCAAGGCAAAGGAAACAGAAAAATGCAACCCTAGACTCCTATTTTGGGGGCATAGAGCGGGAAAAGGACTGTGAGGTCAGAAGTCCTGCTCCAAAAGCCCCAGGGGAAAACATGAGTGGGTTGCAGGCCATAGAGGACCTTAAGAAGGACTTTAAAAATCAAATAAGAGAAGTGGAGGAAAAATTGGAAAGAGAAATGAGAAGGATGCAGGAAAAGTATGAAATGAGGGTCAACAGCCTGACTGAGGAAAACAACACCTTAAAAAATAGACTAACTCAAATGGCAAAGGAGGCCCAAAAGGGCAATGAGGAGAAGAATGCCTTAAAAAGTCGAATTTGCCAGATGGAAAAAGAATCTCAAAAGTTCACTGAGGAGATTCATTCCTTCAGAGTTAGACTGGAGCAAATGGAAGCTAATGACTTTATGAGAAATCAAGATGCTGTTAAGCAGATCCAAACAAATGAAAGATTAGAAGGCAATGTGAAATATCTCATGGGAAAAACCACTGACCTGGAAAATAGATCCAGGAGAGACAATTTAAAAATTATTGGACTACCTGAAAGCCATGATCAAAGAAAGAACCTAGAAATCACCCTTCAAGAAATTCTCAAGGAAAACTGCCCTGATGTTTTAGATCCAGAGGGCAAAATAGAGGTTGAAAGAATCCACCGATCACCTCCTGAAAAAGATCCCAAAAAGAAAACTCCCAGAAATATTATAGCCAGGTTCCAGAATCCCCAGATCAAGGAGAAAATACTCCAAGCAGCCAGGAAGAAACAATTTCAATATTGTGGAAACACAATCAGAATAGCCCAGGACCTGGCCGCTTCTACACTGAGGGATCGAAGGGCATGGAATATGATATTCCAGAGGGCAAAAGAACTGGGAATGAACCCAAGGGTCACCTACCCAGCAAAACTGAGTATTTTGTTTCAGGGGAAAATATGGTCATTCAGTGGAATAGAGGACTTTCAAGCATTCTTGAGGAAAAAACCAGAATTGAATAGAAAATTTGACATCCAGACACAAGAAGGAAGAGATGCCTGAGAAGGTAATCAGGGAAAAGAAATCAAAAGGAACTTATCAAAGTTGAACTATTTACATTCCTATATGGAAAAGCAATAACTGTGACTGATGATATCTTCCTCACTATGAAAATAATGGAAGAAGGGGGTGTGGTCATATGAATACATATGTGAATGTGTGTGTATATGGTTATAGTTATATATGGATAGAGGGCATAGGTTGAATTTGTTGGGAAGGGAGAATACTCAAGGGATGAAATTATGAGGTGAGAGAGGAAAGTGGCAAGAGGAGATGGGGAGAAACTATCCCATGTAGAAGAAGCAAGGGAAGTGGTTGCAAAGGAGGGGGAGAATAAGGAAGGCTAAAAAGGCAAAACCACATTCCCATTGAATTTGGTTCAGGGAGAAAATGACATACATACTAAATGGGATATCTCAACCTGCAGCAGGATAGGGGGAAGGGGGATGAGAGGAGGGATGATGGATGGGAGGGCATCCTTGGGGGGAGGGGAGGTTGGAAGTACCCACTATAGAAGAGGGACAGGATTATGTAGGGAATGGACCAGGTGGGGGGTGGGATGAGTGGGAGGGAATTATAAGCAGCCTTGTACAATATATCTACTATGATAATGTTTTGCATAGCTAGACATGTACAACATATACTGACTTGCTTATCTCCCAAGAAGAAATGGGTGACAAGGGAGGAAGGAAATGGATCTGAAATTTGAGGTTGTAACATTAAATGTTTCAAATATATATAAATATTATTAGTAATACTCTTTCGCTTGTAATAGGGAGATAAGATGTGCAGGCATTGGGACACAAAGATTCACCTTCCTCTAATGGAAAAGTCGATGGGGGTATGGGAGAAGGTATGGGAGAGAGCAGATTGGAGGAAGTGATATCTTGTGGGACTACTATTCTGGGAGGTTGGGTAGGGGAATAATGGGGGGAAAATGATTGTAACTCAAAATCTGGCGGAAATGAATGATGTAAAACAGAAGTTAATAAAGCATTTGTTTAAAAAAAAAAAGAAAAGAAAAATTAAAAAAAAAAAGAAGTTAGAACTGAGACACTGCTCCATTCCTGAGGTCCCAGCCCCTGTTTCTGAATTTGCCCCTTACTGGGTACACAGGATAGGCTTCACCACTATTCCTTACCCAGGAACACTACACCTAGGTTCTGGTCCCCTCCTCAGTCTACTTTGAATGTATGATCCAGAACTGAGTTGTGAAAAACAGGGCTGTCAATTGGCACTTGTTCCTGCACCCTAAATGACTGTAGGCCCCTCTATACAGAATCTGAGGTGTCTTCTTGTCCTGGTACGTAGCCTCTCTATGCACTGGAATGCTTATGTCTCATTCCTAGGCAGGCCCTGCCCCCACTGTTTGAAGACCTCACTGTCTCCCTATGTCAACCTGGGCTGGGAAAAATGATTCAATGTGATTCTTTCCCTTTAATTTCCTAATCAGGATTTTGTCTACTATATTTTCTAAATCTACTTGGAAAAACTGGAAGGCAGGAGTGGAGTTTACTGTTGTTCCTGCTACTTCTTGGCTCCTAGACTTTGTATCCACAGTGTTTGACATATAGTTGCTGCTTGATAAGTGCTGTTAATTGACAGTTATTCACATTCTTTGAATATTCATTTATTTCAGAATGGCTCTTAACAATTTGGAACTTTTAGATTTCATCATCCTTTTTGGATATTAGACTTCAGAACAGATTTTGTACAAAGATTCCTCCCTACCCCTAATCTATACCTTTCCTTCTTTCCTCCTTCCTTCAAGAAGCATGTATTAAGTCCCTACTATGTATCAGGAATGGTGCTAAGTTCTGGGAATATAAAGATAATAACAAAACAGTTTCTACCCTAAGGAAACTTACATTTATCGGGGGAAACAATAAGTACATAGAAATACAAAATGTATATAAAGTAATTTCAGGTTAGGGGGGTGGGCAATAGCAACTGTGAGTAGTGGGAAATTCAAGACAGACTTCCTACAGGAGGAAGCACTTGAGAACACTCCAAGAATGAAAAACCAGTAGACAGAAAAGCAAGGAGAGAGACATAGTGTTGTATAGAGAGACCAGCAGGCAGGCCAGTTTAGCTACAACACAGAGCATGTGAAGGAGAGTACTGCTCAAGCACCATCTTTCATTTGAAGCCTTTTCTGATTCCCTCAATTGCTACTGCCCTCCCTCTCAAACTTGCATTTAATTAGTGTATATTTATTTTATATAGCACATGTATGTGCATATATGTGTGTAGGTATATACACATACATATGTACAAACATACTACATATACATACATATGTATACATGCAATCATTCACATGTATGTGTATCCTTGTTATCTCCACCATTAGAAATTAGACTCCTTGAAAGTAGGTATTGTTTCATTGTTTTTGTACCTCCAGTGCACAGCATTTGGTCCCCAGCAGGAACTTAATAAATGTTTAAAATGAGCCTGAAAAGGTGGACTGCAGCCAGGTGAGAAAGGCTGAGAAAAGTCTGAGAAATGTGTACTGTGTCCTAGAGGTAAGAGTTACTCAATTAATTCTCAAGCAGGGTAGTAATGTGGTGAGACTTATGCTTTAAGAATACCACGTTGGGGGGTGGCTAGGTGGTACAGTGAACAGAGCAACAACCCTGGAGTCAGGAAGACCTGAGTTCAAATCCAACCTCAGACACTTGACATACTTACTATCCATGTGACTTTGGGCAAGTCACTTAACCCTAATTGCCCCCCAAAAAGCAAAAAAAAAAATACCACCTTGGCAGCTATGTGCAGAATGCATAGGAAAGAGGAGAAATGGTAAGCAGGTATCCCAATAAGAAGGTTGCCATAATATTCCAAGAAAAGGTAAAAATGGCCTGAATTAGGGTGGTGGTTATGTGGTGAGGTGGTGTATTAGCAAGTACCCTAGCACACCCAGGATGGACTGCTAGCACAGGTTCTTTGATCTGCTTTTCTAAGGGAAAGACAGCTCAAAAGGGGTCAACAATCTTATTTTAATCACAGATAAGTAGAAAGAAATGAGTATCCAAGAAAGAATTAGGGTTCCAACTGTCTAAACAGAATAACACAACCCCAAGACTAAGAGAACACCAACATCTGAGTAGTCAGGGGCTCTTAATGAATGGCTACTCAGAGTCCTGTCCAGGAAATCAAAAGGTCCTTCTCATAAGCGAGCCCCCAAAGCAAAATGCCAACCTCCCAAAATATATAACAAAGACAGCCCCTGCTGGCTCAGGGGCACAAAGCCTACATGACTCAGCGCAGCTGTAAATTATCAGGGTTCAAAGGAGATCAATCCTTCAGAGTTTACAATTTAGCCTGAGCCTGGGAAACTGAACTCCAAAAAGAAAACAAAATCCCACCTTGCCTTCACTTACAGGGGGGGGGGGGGGGAGGAGAGGTGTGGAATGGAGGAGAGTGAAGAATCAAGGATGACACAGAAGTTGCAAACCTGGGTGCCTGAAGGATACTGATGCCCTCAAAAGAAATAGGAAACTAAGAAAAAGGGATGCATTTGAAGATAAAAGGTTCTGTTTTGGATATGCTGAGTTCAAGATGCCAAAAGGAAGGAAGCCAGATGAAGTATCTCATGAGCAGTTGGTAACCTTATCTGTGACTTGTCTGCACAGAATTAATAGCTGAACCCTTGGGGAGCTGATAAGATCACCAAGAAAGTATGGAAAGAAAAGGGAAGACAAAGCTCTGGACTCACCCACACATAAAGATTAGGGAAAGAACGATTATCCTTTCTCCTTTTTCAGTTGTGCTTTTGCTTGGCACATCTATTGTTTTGAGGTGGTACAGGGAGTTGGACTTAATTGTGATCATTCACTCTATCATCTTACTCAAAGTACTGACTGAACAATTTTGCTTAGGGAAGAAAATCTATAAATAAAACAAGTTACTATAGAAAGAGAGCTATAGATATATATCACATTATACATTTTATATATGCAGTATTACTGAGACTTTGGCTAATATCCATGAACTGGGAACAGAAGATACTAAATGTGTCAAGCATCTTATCTCTTGTTTCATTATGAAATTCAGATCTGCCATTGATATTGATAATTGTGGGTGATCTATATTACTCCTGGGAAATGAAGGACTGAAATTCAAACATACTTTTGCAGTTTAATTTCATTCAAGTCTATTGGTATTAAAAATTATAATAAACAAATCTCAATTAAAAATTGAGAATTAAATTAAAATTAAAAATTAAATTAAAATTTAAAAAATTAAAAAAAACCAAACACACAGACAAGAAAATAACTTATGAATTTGCTAATAGCCAAATACTAATCATAGACTTAAGGAAATTTTTACTTCACCATGGTATGGATATACTCTAAAATGGAGAAATAATCGACCAACATTTTAAATTACTTCTGTATATACATGGCATTAAACAGTACAGCACTGCAAAAAGCAGTTAGTTCCATGAAAATTATGTTTCTGGGAGATCAAAATTCAGACTATTATAGGCTTAAAATGTTCTTCATGGAGACCTGAAATGATAATAGACAAAATGGAGCTAAAGAGTAGAGTAGGGGGTGGGAGGCTGAGGAAAGAGGAGATGGAGAGAACTAGGTTGCATTCCTGAAGAGAATGAGAAGTATTGTTGGGTATTTAATGCTGAGACAATACCAGTGGTAGGGAAAGTAGGTGTCTAGATTCAACTGACTTATCTAAAACTTGATTTTACAATATTATGATAAAGTTTAGTTATTCTACACTAATTACATCATTATGAAATGCTACTGGAAAGGCCAAAGCTATTAAGGATAGATATAGGAGAAGAGGAGAAGGAGGGCACCCACATCTCAATCTAATTTACATATAAAGTTCTGTCTAGGGATGGCTAGGTGGCACAGTGAACAGAGCACCGGCCCTGGAGTCAGCAGGACCTAAGTTCAAATCCAGCTTCAGACATTTAACACAGAAACTAGCCATGTAACCTTGGGCAAGTCACTTAACCCCAATTGCCCTCAAAAAAAAAAGTCCTGTATAAAACTGATTTTATAAAAAAGTTAAAGCAGGGATGATTACCTGTTTCTCTTCCAATCTGTCGTGTTCCTAGATTGATTACAGGAGTACCAAATGCTCCCACTTCTCGTACCCCACAACTGCTATTGCCAATCATACATCCAGCATGAGCTACAAGTTGTATGAATTGGTCAAATGGCACATGTTTAACTGCTCGGAAATTGGGGTGATGCTCAACACCCTTCTTCCTCATCACTCGAACCATCTCTTTGCTTCCTATGAAAAATAGTTTATATTAAAAACTAAACATTCATTCATAAGCTATTTTCATTTACAAGTATTTTTCATTTAATCCAATCTCACCATGTGAAAGCTACATTTCTGTAAATAATAAATTGAGTTATCAAACCTTTCAAGAAAATCAATGCCTTAATAATAATTTTGGGTAACTAACTAATCTAGATCATATAAGAGTTTAAATGAAAGGAACCTGGATTTTTCAAACAGAAAATGATATCGTAAATACTCTTTTCTAATAACATATAAGTCCTTAGATTAATTAAAAATTAATAATGAGAAAGCATGCATTGAATAGCTTCTGGCCCCTAAGTTTAGGGTTCATTCTCTGAGGCAATTCTTGAACTCCATGGAAAAAAGAGCTTCTCTCTCTATGGTGTACCTCCATGTTTAAAGATTCAACTCAAGAAAGTAAGTGCCTCTAGATGTGTAGCACAGTACCATATCATAGAATTTCAGAGCTAAAAATGACAGCAGAAATCCCCTTGGTTCAACACCCTCATTTTTACAAATGAATTGATGACTAGAACGTGTCATATTTCATTCTTTCCACTACTCACTACTCTGTCCTTATTTTGAGAAGTAATGTTAATGCATGTATTAGAAAATTGTCATATTTTAAAAGCGATTTGAATTTTTTTCATTTTTTTTGTACTAAACATATTACTACTGTATAATGTACTGAACATTGGTATAGAGACCTCCCAGTGATGAAATATATAGCTTGGCAACTGTTCTACAGTTTAGTGTTAGAGAGTTTTACAACACACTGAGAAGTTGAGTGACTTGTCCAGGGTCACAAAGTCAATATATGTCAGAGATTTGACTCAAACCCAAATCTTCTTGACTATAAAGACAGCTGTTTATTCATTATGCCTCACTCAATTCAGTCTTGGGGTGGGGGGTGGGGGGTGGGGGGTCAACAATGGAAACATCTCCAATTCAGAATGTCAGTTTAAAATATCAATGAACAAAACATTATTTAATAGCCAAGGTATGCCTATCTCTATAAGTGAACTACAGTTGTATCTTTAAAAGTGTATATAAATAACAAAAAGAAAATAGTTAAAGTACTTTTAAAAATGTTAATCTGCATACTTGTCTCACACTAAAATCCAGGTGGGGGGGGTCCTCTAATTTTGTTGTTATTGTTTTTTTTACATCAAATAATTTACCTTTAATTTAATTTTGACAGTAAAAAAAAAAAAACAGGATTAAAGGGGAAGGAAGGAGTGTTTAATTGATACTGTGATACCATACATGCCATGTTTCCCAGAGTCTATGAGACTTGAGGGCAATATCAGACTATTCAACTAAACTCAAGAGTAACTTAGAGGTATAGCTGTGTTGCAAAACTCAGATGAGATAATGCATTTAAAACCCTCTGCAAACTTTAAAGCTTAAATGAATGCCAGCTGTTACTATAATTATTATAATTAGTCTACGGTCACCAGGCTTCTAGCTTGGTGATGACTTCACCCCCTGAGCATTCTATGGCACTCTTGCTGAGCTCAGACAGTGTTTATAGAGCAATACAGGAGCATGCTAGTAAATTTTTAACAACAGGTTCTCTGGGGGAAAATATATATTTCTATGCATACATACCTAGGTTCATATTAAAAGTTTATGAATAACTCTTGTGAGCTATTTAGAATTGCCTCCAGCACAACCCTGGGTTTAGCTAATATCAGTCTTTAAGAGAATAATTAGATAAATTCCAAACCAGTAGGATTTCTCCTTTTTTTCAAGAAAGAGAGGATGGATGCTTCTTTGGTTTTATTGGCAAATTAAACAATTACCAATTGCTGTATTTCTTGCATTTCTTTCCTTACTATTAGGCAGGAGGCATTAGTATAATGTGGCCTCTGGTAATAGGGAAGGTAGAAACCAAAGGGTAAGGTTTCTTAGTGTTCTCTTTCCTCTTAAACTTAGTTTTCATGAAGTCCTGAAAATACCATGTACCTGGGGATATAATATACAATCCCTATTCTCAATGACTTCAAATAATAAAAGATTATATGAGAAAGAAAATAATGTAGACTAAGCAGGAAGACAGAATTTGGCTATAATACTGCATTTTGAAATTCAATTACCTGCATCAATATTTGGAAACAGAATTAGCGTCCTTTTGTTAAATGAGATAAGGGCATCCAATGTTAATTCAAACATTTTTATAGAATGTTTAATATCAGTAGTGACAGGATGCTGTAGTGCTACTATGTAATCTTTTGGTTTTACATCATCACCTGTGTAGAGAGAATCAAATCAGTGTTTTATTCATTGAAAGGTTAGATAAAAAAGTTTCTAAAGCAAAAATCAGAATATTTATGCCTTAAAAGTCTAGACTGAAAATTATTTTCATCTTAATACTTCAGGAGCTCCAGTAAGGTACTAAAATTAGAAAAATTAAAATCAAATTGGAAAAAACTGCTAAAAATCCAATCACACCAAAACCTAGAAAATAAATGGCTTCAGTTTTTAAAAAGTTGTTTGTACTAGAGTCACAAAAATATAGGTTTAAAAAAGTTGTGTTGTATACTTATTATGATTTCAAACATTACAAAAGTCCTATGGGATTACAACGGGGGAAATTTTTCATTTCTTATTATACTTGAATACAGTTAACATTCTCAATAAACATTAAAATTATGATAACTATCTTTAGAAAAGTTGGGAAAGCAATCATTAAAAATGTCAAACAAATCTTTACTATATTGGAGTTTCATTGTAAGGCAACTGATAGTAATATAAAATTCAAAGTATGATGGGGCTTTTTTGGACCCTATTCAAGGAAATTTATTATTTGAAATGCCAGAAATATCTTATTCTCTCTTTCTGTTTTCTTTGTTTGTTTGCTTGTTTGTTTTGGAGAAGGGAAGGCAAGGTAATTGGGGTTAAGAGACTTGCCCAAGGTCACACAGCTAATAAGTGTCAAGTGTCTGAAGCTGAATTTGAATTCAAGTCCTCCTGACTCCAGGGCCAGTGCTCTATTCACTTCATCACCTAGCTGCCCCTTTCTGTTTTCCTTCTAACAAATTCTCCTCTAAATGAGCAATATTATGCCCCAAAGACAATAAGGCTTTAGAGTTCTTTCTTAAAATATTTGTGTTATATTAACCCACTTGAAATAACGTGGGATATTTATAGCATTTGCATTATATTGGTAAACACTGAAAATGAATGATAACGTTACAGAATAAAATATCTTGCTGAATAAACCAGTAATTCATTGCAAATATTGTCAAATTCCAAAGGACAATTCAAAGTAGTTATCTTTGTTAAATAATAAGACTTAAGCTCATTGTGAGTAGTAATTGTTTCATTCTTTATACTGGTATCTCTAGTGCCTAGCAGAGGGTCTGATATATAGTAGGTTCTTAATAAATACTTTGATTAAGAGTAACAAATATTATGTATATTACATTTCACTGACGATCATATACTGACTTCATATTGGTACTCTATTGATTTCTAAAATGGAAAAGACAGGACAAATATATTTGGTGTCTTTTAATCCTTTCTGTAATATATTCTTATATATTATATATTCTTATGTAATATATATGATATATTCTGTAATATATTCTTATATGATATATAATGTATATATGAATATAGAATAAATTTTATATTAGGAACTAAGTGAAAAGTAAGAGAGACACAGGTTCAAAGCATAAAACCTTTTTTGGTTGAAATTAAGAGCAATCAATTTAATATAGATTAAATAAAAACAATAATCTACTTGGAATCATTAAATATAGGATGAAACTTTATTTAAATGAATACTGAAAAACAATGATGAAAAAGATAAAGTAGTACCTTAACTATAATGAAAATGGAATTATAATGTCTGCTACAATATGACGAACAAGAATGATCAAAATGGAATGTGAAAAATAGAAAAAACATCTTGAGAATCTGAAATTTATTATTATATCTCCAACACTATGCAAAAGCAGAAAGCTAAGCTTATCTATTGCCGGGGTTAGTTATCTTATAAAATAGGAAGGATCAAGGTCTTCAGACATTATGGCAGCATAACCTTTTCTTTGATTGCACACTCACCCAATATTTTTCTCGTCATTAATTTCACTTCTTGATTAGATCTACCTATCAGGAAAGGGATGTACTGAACAGATAACCATTGCTGATTATCTTCCCTAGATAAATTGCAGTAACTTAGTAAATTAGCATTCTGCTTTCTAAGTTATGAAATGGAATTTATAAGTTATAACTGCATAATAAAAACCAAATTGGGTTTATTTCAAAGTTTTCCAAAATTTGAAAGTAACAAATTATATTCCTCACATCAAGTTACTTTCCAAAGTAAAAAATAAGTATCTGGGGGCAGCTAGGTGGTTCAGTGAATAGAGAACCGGCCCTGGAGTCAGGAGGACTTGAGTTCAAATTTAGCCTCAGACACTTAACACTTACTGGCCATGTGACCTTGGACAAATCACTTAACCCCAATCGCCCTGCCTTCCCTCTCCAAAAAGCAAAGACTAAAGCTAACTAACTAAATAAATAAATATCTGAAAAACTTAGAAATCAGGCAAGGACTATGAGATGAATATTTTTTGTGAGTTTAATTAACTAAAATTAGGGTCCTTGATGATCTGGTAAATTGTGTTACCATGAAAGGCTTATACTTGAATCAAAAAACCAACCCCAAAGCAAAAAGTTACTCTGTATCTTTCACAGATTTCAACACAGTTCAGCCACTAAATAGAATCAAAGATACCTAACATTTTCTAGTAGAACAAAAATAATCATTATATTGATATTTTGTGTAATACATACCTAACCACATACGAATGATACTCATGTAGTCTTTATTCTTGGCTGAAAGGAGTTTATCATAGGAAGGGCAGCCTGCCAGAAGGATGCGATCATGGTCTTCACACATAGATATCAGATGCTGTTCTGCATTTCTGGTGCAGCACACATGATAATGAGCCAATTTGGTTATAGCATGTCTAATAGAGTCATCTATGGTCCCACTTACTTCTCCACCTTCAATATGAAGAATACGAATATTCATCAAGGCAGCAGAGGTGGCCACAGCCAGTGCATCAAATCTATCACCATGAACAATCATTATGTCAGGTTTCAGACGATTAAGAACATCTGGAAGCTTTACTAAGGCAAGACCTACTGACTCCACCATGGCTGCCTCATCTTCACCCCTAACTATGGTGTGCAGCCTTGTATTAATGTCAAAATCATCTTGTTCAATCATACGATATGTGTTTCTAGGTAGGAAAGAAAGAAAGAATCCATCAATCCATTTATTTGAATAAAAGCAATAAATACATGAGAAAAGCAATATAATGACAATCTCCAAGTGGGATAAACACTTATTAAGAAAGCACAATCTCTGAAAATCTAGATTCAAACCAAGGAATCAAGAAACAGGATTCCCAAGTCCTACTTGTCTGTAAAAATGCAAATTTCTAGCTGATAGTACTAATGTGATTCCCAATGCAAAATAGAAATATTTCATTTGGAAAGGATACCATTTTAATGCAAATTTTGGTTTTAAGAAAGGAAAGTGACTATGTAGCTCAGGATTTAAATTCAGTACCATTCAATTCTGTCAGCAGTAGAAGTGCTGTCTATCTAATAACTATACCAATTTAATAATTTTTTTCAATCCTCCATTATTGAGGCAGGTGGCTAAAAAAATGCTTAGATTACTCTCTCTGAATATCTCTTTTCTACCAAATTTCCTCTCTATCCTATCTCAAAGATAGGTAGGAATCTGCTCAGATTTCCTTTTCTTATGGTCATTTACTTTGTTCTTCATGCTACCTCATTTCAAAGCTGATTTTTCTCCCTGGGCAAACAGAATTTACTTCATATGAAAAATTTTAACCACTCTCAAATTTCTTCTTTGTTCCAGAAGTATTTTCTCATATAAAAATGTCAATGTTGTGCTTCCGTTAAAATCATTTTAAACAAAATCCTTTGAAAAAGAATTATTGCTATAATCTGTATCTTGCTTTTTAACAATGATGGGAGTGTCTTTGGAAACTAAGTAACACTAGTTTAATCCCCTAGGGAACATTAAATGACACATCTATATTATTCAAAGACCATTTAATTTCAAGTATATTTGGCAAAGGACAACTGTACATTTCTATGTTTTCAAAGATCTTTCCTAAACTTCTTTCTCCCTTTGTATTTTTTTCAAATTTAGGTCAAAATATGAACCATATCTAATTAATTACTAATTGACATAATTAATAAATGTTAATAAAAGTGCATTTTGCTTTATCTAATATATGAATTGGATTAAAAAGCAACTTGTCATATATGCGACATCACCAATTATCATCATTATACAATATTAAGTTAATATTATCCCCTATATTCAAAATAATTCTCACAATACAATTTTCATAAATACATTAGTATTATTAATAAATGTAACAGTTTTAAAATGTTATTTAATATCCCAGGCTTCAATTTCCTCATCTTTAAAATGAGAGGCTTGGATTAGATGACCTGGGAGGTCCCTCTCAGTTCTATGCATTTGTCACACATCATTAAGTGAGCACTGCACCCTGTATTCAAAGCTGAATAATATAATAATAATATGAATCCAGTTATCATAAGAGACTGAGTCATTAATAAGTGTGGCATAGTTTTAAGATCTAGTTTAAAACACACTTCCCTCTAATTACATAAAATAACAAGGTATAGTTTCTACCTTACCCATAGTCATCTATTAGGTGAGATCCGAGTACTACCACATCAAGTTCAAAGAATTGAGGCTCTGCCTTAATGCCAAACATGATAGGGGCAAGTTTTGAGTAATCAGCTCGGTTGCAAGTGGCAACACAAACCCGGAGCTTTCGGTTGTTCCCATTCTTCTCCATGATTTTTTTTCTTTTTGAGAGATTCTCAAAATAGAGTTCCTAAATTTATAGAAAATAACCGTTAACATTATCTTTCATACATACCAATTTGTTTAATATTTCAACAGAAATATGCTTATCATAAACTTGTTACAAATCTGACAAAACTTAAATACTACCTAGAATAATGACTGCCTTGTGGTTTCACAAGCTGCCTTTTTAAGTTACAGAGACAAATCATAAACGTGCTAGCATAATTCACTACTGAAAAAAGAGTTATGTCAAAATTGTACTTTAGGGAACAAAGACAAGGTTAAACATTTAGGCTTAGTTTTTTTAAAGTTTTTAATACACCAAAGGATTATGTGATGGGACCCACAATGTGGGGAGCAGAGACTAAACATAGCATATACTGGCAACCCTGGTGCCAGTGATGGAATGTAGAGGCACCTCACTTAACATCCCCAAGATCAAGCTATTCACCCCTGCTTGCTGCTTATCCGCCCAAAAGAGAATAATGAAAGTCAACATATCCACAGCACTTTAAAGTTTGCAGAAAATGTTATACACATTATCTCATTTGTTTCCCACAACAACCCTGTGAATCAGATATTTTAAGCATAATCATATTGTTAAAGCTCTTCCAGTAGATAGTTCAAAGGAAATTCTTCCCACATTTCAAAAGTCTTCTATCCTGGAATTAACTCCTACCGCCATAAATTATATATATAAACACAATCCAGTAAGATTAAACACAACTAACTAAGTGTTCTTTTACACATGTGTGCTCATATGTGCATGTAAGAACACACACAGTCTCCTAGAGCTCCTTCCCTGCATGTGGTTGTGCATCTATTAATATTTAGTCTAAAAAGATTCAACAACGTTCCCCATCTTCTTTTACACTAGTCAACAGTCTTCACTACATGAAATTCCCACTCTACAGGGGTATCATTTTGGGGATCAATCTTTGGGAGGCAATTTGGTGGGTGGATCATGATAAACCTGGATTCTAGGACCTTAGTTCAGACCCCTTTCTACAACTAATGATGAAACTTTGGGCAGGTAACCTAATATCTCTGGGGATCAGTTTTCTCAACTTTCAATTGTAAAATGAAGGGCTGGACTAGATGACCTCTAAGATATGTTACAACTCTAGATCTATGATTTTATGATCCCCATTTTACAGATGAGGAAAATAAGGCTGAGAGATGTCAAGTGTCTTGCCTCTGCTAGTTAAGGTCAGAGGTAGGTTTCAGAGCCAATCCTACCAGGTCCATTATGCTGTCCATTCCACCATACTGCCTCTTGTCACATGGTCTTCCCCTTCATTTCTCTCTTCTTTTACTTTGCCTATTATTGCCTATTATTCTTCCTCAAAATGAAAGTTGGATTTTTTATGGTACTATTTACATCCTCCACAATGTTTCACATGGTCTGTGAGTAACTGCAAGCTCTGGCAAGGCTGACCAAACTGCAGTGGATCCGGCTACCAACTGTGTCTGTCATCCAAGCACCTGTCTAGCTAAGGTCAGTAAGTCTTAATACTAAAAGGATTGCTAATAAGAAATTAATTTTTTGTGACCACAATAATTTACAAAGACATAGCTACTAAGGCAAAGAAGGCTACTGGTCTACGTTAAAAACCTGGAGCAAAGAAATTACAAGTCTGTGATTTATATAGTATTTTGAACTTTTTAAAGGAAATGTTATATACAAATATAAATGCTACTTCTATTTCATTAGCTTTATATTTTTAAGTATTCCAAGTATAAAATAGATGTGACCTGAATTTTTTTTTAAATCTGCTAGAAGAAAATAAGATCATATACTTTTTTATAAATACAGGCAAAAGGAGAATTCTTATCTTTTAATTAATTAATTAACTTTTAGTTCACAACATTCTTCCACAAGCTTTTAAGTTTCAAATTTTCTCCCCCTTCTCTTTGTTCCTCCCCCCCCCCATGGCAGCATGCAATCTGATATAGGTTCTACAATACCTTCACATTAAACATTAGTCAAGTCATAAAGAACGATTATAACCAATGGAATGGACAACAAGAAAGAAGGAACAAAAAACAAAAAAGAGAGAGTGCAAGTAGTTTGCTTCAATCTGCATTCAGACTCTATAATTCTTTCTCTGGATGTGGATAGCCTTTTCCATCGTGAGTCTAAAGGGAGCATTCTTAACCAAAAAAGTACATAGAGATAATAAAAGATAAAACAGATAATTTTGACTATGTAAAATTAAAAAAAAAACTTTTCATTCAAATAAAATCAATGAAGACAGAAAAGAAAACGAGTGGAATGGGAAAAATATTTGCACTAAAATCATCAATAAAAGTCTAATCTCCAAAATATATGTGGTATTGACAAATTATTCCACAAAACAATCTGTAATTATGATAAGAAAGTCACTAAAATGTCCACATCTTTTGATCCAGAAATCTCAGTACTCAGTATACCCCCAAGTACATTAAAGACAGAAAGAAATCTATCACTTACACTAGAATATTTATAGAACCCTTTCTATGGTAGCAAAGAACTAGAAACTAATTATCCACTGAGGAATAGTCAAACAAATAGTAGATACGGATGTAATGGCATTTTAATATTCTATAAATAATTATGAATACAAAGCATACAAAGGAAAAACTTGGATGATGCAAAGTAAGCAAAGATGGGAAAACAGGGTATACAACTACACAAATGACACAACCCCACAAAATTGAGTGCTGTATAACAAACGAGTCAGGCAGTAAAGAAAAGATGAGGGAATATCCCTTCTTCCCTCTTTGCAGAGGTGGGTACCAGGGGTGGTCATTTTGTACACTGGAACAATGCCTATGCTGTTACTTGGTTGATGTGCTGGCTAGTTTTGCTGAAGTGGTTTTTCTTCCCTCTCTTTTTTTATTATTTGTTACAAGGGCTGACTCTCTGGGTAGGGGAATATCAGGGGTATAAATGTGTAGACAAAGCTAAATTAAAAACAAAGGTCTTAATACACTTTAAAAAAAAAATATGTCAACAATCAGTATTGGAATGGTTATGGGAACAGAGGCACACAGACACACTACTGGGAGGGCTGGGAGGCAGTCCCGTGTTCTAGATTTCAATCTGGAATTGTTTAGATAAAGTGATTAAACTATCCATAAACTCTGACCCAGCAATGTCATTTTGAGCATATATAACATGGAAATCAAAGAAAAAAAGGAGGTCTAGTAATATACCGAAATAAATACACAAACTAAGTGCCCATTGACTGGGGAATTGCTAGGAAAAAACCCAGAAAACAAAAACACTGTGGTTTATGAATGTAATGGAATATTAGTAAGCAGAAAGAAAAGACGCAATAAATTCAGAGGAACACAGGAAGATCATATGACCTGATGCAAAGTGAAATAAAAGTAACCAACAGAACCACATACATGATGCCTATAAAGATGCAAATGAAGAAATCACTAAAAGCATTGGGGTTCAAGGTGTGTGTGTGTCTCGGTGTCATCTCAGAATTCAGTCAGGCTGTCTCCAAGTTAAGTAGAGGCTGTTCTGCAGCAGCCCTCTAAGGGAAGCAGGAGCAGCAGCAGCTGCAGCCTACTGGGCAAAGCCAGGGCTTCTATACAGGCAAAGTGCCCTCTTAATAGGAAGATGAGGTGGGGGCGGGGCATGCATAAGGGGTGATGGCATCAATGTCCTGTGCATACTATTTCCCATCCTGAAGTCTGATCCCCCTCAAAGGGGGACTACATTACTATGTACATGAGATGTTAATTAGCCCTAAGATCACTGTCAGACAAGCAAGGTGGGCACTGAGCTTGCTCAAAGCATGTAATGTCTTGGGAAAACCCCTTGGTCAGTTATTAGCTAAGTGCTAGAATGTGATTGGTTAGTTCAGGGTTTCGGGGGTCTTATCTGGACACAAGTTATTGTCAAAGGCACTAGTTCAGGGGGTCTGGATACAAGTTTGTTGTCAAGGATACCAGTTGTTCAAGGGCATTCCTCATCAAAAGGAAGCTGAATTCTACTTAGATAATGGGAAAACCAATGAAGGTCCCAAGGGAAGAAATAATGAAACTACAGAGCAAAGAAGCCGTATTTCCTTGCATTCCTCAGATTTAGTTATAGGGGCGACATTTACCACACACAAACTAAGCTAAAAGCTGGCCCATGAGGAACTCCCCCCTCTGACTTGGCACCCACTTCTACGCACAAGCATGGCCAATACAGAGATGAGGAAACTGTTCTCAAATGAATCAATACGGTACCCTGCTGAGTATCTTTTCCATGCTAAAGTTAATAAACTTTTTGTTGACTGTAGACCTTTTGTTTACTGTTAGGTGACTTATAATTTCTTATTTCATTCCAAATCCTGAACCTGAACCACCAAACTGGTCTGAGTCAAGCCCAATTACAATACTTGGCAACAGTTAGCATGAATGGATTGGAATGACCTAAATGAAGATGATGTAGAAGAAGAGGAATCCAGGGTGATTAGACATTCTGATAAGGAGTCTTGAATCCTTAGGCTTCTGTGGTTCTGGAGATGGCACTTTTGGTTATGGCAGCCACAGGAGGTAGCCATGGCAACAATAAGGTGAAAAATCCTCCATGGACCTAGATTAGAGAGCAAACTATTTGTAGGCATCCAGCAGCTAGAGAGATAAAAGTGTGTGCTCTTCATCTTTAAGAACTGTGCCACAAGGGCAGCTAAATGGCATGGTGGATAAGAATACCAGCCCGGAATCAGGAGGACCTGAGTTCAAATTGGGCCTTACTAGCTGTATAACCCTGGGCAAGTTACTTAACCCTGATTGCCTCCAAAAAAATAAAAAAAAGAACTATGCCATAAAGACAATAAATTCTACAATCTGTTTTTCATTGAATGTGCATAAATTTTGAATGGGGTTATGTGTAATAGTGATCTCTAGGACCAAAAACTTTGGTAGGCCTGGACCCTCCCTAAAGATTGTAATTTAAGGATTATCTAAGAATTGTGATGAATGAACTGTTGGCACTTTTTATATGGCATTTGGGAGGCAATTAGGAACTGTGCCATATGGACTTCATTGGAAATGTGGTGCAAGACACAGTGTCCTTCCTAATCCTTTAAAGGATTGATGCTCCCCAGGAACCCAGAGACCCTTTTAGAACCAGGGATACGGACAAAAGGAGGAGAGACTGCTTCTACGTTTGCTCCTTTGAACTGTCATTCTCACTGGGACTCCCAAGGGTAGATGAGGGCCTGTGCTGGGGCCCACTCTGCGGGAGCCGTTGACAGAAATGCCAACTATTCATATCTGGCATCTAGAGGGCACATACTGGTCAGAAAAATCTTTATTACCTCTTTTGCTGTTTTTTTTTTCTCCTAAGAACAGATGAATGAATGTTCAATGAACATTCCTAGCCTTGATGACAACTATGTAAGTAAAGGGAACCAATAGGAATCTGTGGAGGTGGAATCTGTAGCATGAGTTAGAATGACTACTTATGAGAAGCCCAGCCCCGGCCTGGCCAGAATCCCTTGTAGTTGATTGAGTCAAATTTGTGGCTGTTCCTTAGCTCATCAATGTAGTAGACTAGCCAGGGACAGTGGAGCCCCAGAAGAGGGATACAGCGCTTGCCCAGGAAAGAACCAGTCCTGGGAGGGGTGGGGGGTGGAGAAAGGTGGTCACAGAAGGACAAAAGAGGAGTGCTCCATATCAGCAGCTCCCATGGGCCCATCCAGCAAAGCAGCAGAGCAGGCACTATTTGTGGACATCAGCACGGGGAGGCCCATCTTATCTTTTGCTTACTGTAATCTGGAACTGATAAAGACCCTTGGGAATTCCTATCAGGTTGGTACCAAGGAACTGACAACACTTCAAGAAGGGCTTTGAGGACCAAAGGTAGAACTGTTTGGAGGTGTCTTGCTTTCTGAAGACAGCAGGAACATCAAACAGTCTATCCATTCACTGCAGAATGAGACAGTGCTTGAGCAGAAGCCTCTAAAGAAGAAAATATTTGTTATCTCCTTCCTATTCATTGTGCTTCCAGGGAAAAGGAGGCCCTAGCTGATGGGCCAGGGAACATTAAGTACTGTGTAGGCAGCAGTGTGGAGGGGCCTTATCAGTTCCCAATTATAGTAAGTTAAGGGCTACACTGGACCTGCGTGTTCTGTTATCCACCGGGACCCAAATCCTCTGTTGCCCATTCTGCTGGTGCTCAGGAACTGCTTGCTGCCACTGGGTCAAACCACTGACATAATTCCCTGTTCACATAAATGCAAAAAGCAGCCCATGAAGAATCAGGAGCTTTTCCCTCTGACTTGTCACATGCTTCTGACAACTGAACCAGCATGGTTAACACAGAAGTGGGTAAGCTGTATCCAACTGAATCAATGCTATAATCTTTTTTATGCTGTGGTTAAGTTTCTATACGTGGTTTCTATAATCTTTTCTATGCTTTTTTTGACTGTTTGATAGCTTAAATTCGAGCAACCAGAGTAACTCAAATCATGTCTGGTCTATGACATTTGCCAACTGTAATCACATTATGGTATTATATTACCATACCTAAATTTACCTTAAAATTCCCTTATTATTCATCACTAAACTGCTTTCAATTTTTTGCAACTACAAATAATGTTTCTATGAACATCTTTATGAATTTATTGGTTTTAAATAAAATTTTCAGGATATAGATCTAGCAATGGAACCAATAGGTCAAAGGGTATGGTTTGGGGGGCTTTTTTTTTGTAATGTTCAGTAGATATTGCCAGATTGCTCAAAAAATATTACATGGATTTGCAATTCTACTACCAATGAATAAGGTGTACCTGATTCTCTGTAGCAGCTTGTACTTAATTCTCTGAAACCCTGCCAGCACTCAGTTTCCTTGCTTTTAAAACTATTTTGGGAAACTTGATATGAAATGATACTTCAAAGTTGGTTCAATTTGTATTTTATTTATTGTCAAGTATTTTTTCAAACAATTATTAACACTGTGTTTCCTCTTTTGAAAATGTTTATCCTTCAATTCTGTTATTTTTATTTATATGTATAAAATGTATGTTATTTCAGGTTTTTTTATCTGTCATACTTTACCAATCTGTTTGTAAATTTCTTACTTGGCTACACTCCTTTGGAACTTCTCTACCATGCCTCAGGAAGCTTATCACTGGAATAACCTTGTCATCCTATAAGATTTCATCAGCTCTGGAATTCTACCTCATCACCACCTTCTGCCTCCCAGATTGGACAGCAGAGTTGTGAACTCCAAATCATTTAAGAAGATAGCTCAGGGGCACCTCAGTGGCTTCAGCGAATAGAGCACCTACCCTGGAGTCAGGAGGATTTGAGTTCAAATCCAGCCTCAGGCACTTGACACACTTACTAGTAGTCTGTGACTTTGGGCAAGTCACTTAACCCTAACTGCCCTCCAAAAAGCAAAAAAGCAAAAAAAAAGACAGCTCAGTTCAGAGATCTTGTTTCTCACCTGGCTGCACCTCCTTGGGTCTACTCTGAGTTCTCCACCTGTCCAAAAGTTGGGTACCTTCTTTTCCCTTCCTCCCTCACCACCTTTTCAGGGGCCTTTTGTATTATCTTCTCCATTAAACTGTAAACTCCTTGAGGGCAGGCACTGTCTTTCTCTTTAAGTATTTGTATTCTCAGTGCTTAGCATAGTGCCCAGCACATAGCAGACACTTAATAAATGTTAATTTACTATTATAATTTTTCTTTTAATCATATTGTTTTTGTTGGACAGAAATTTATCTTAATATGAGCACATCTAGTCTTTCTTTAATTATTCCCTCCTCTTTGTTAAATACAAAAAAAATTGCCTACCTGACACAAGTGAAATAAGTGCTTCATGGGTTTTTTTCCCCCTTTTTTTTGCTAGTTTAAAAAAAGTTGTCTATAAACCAGCTGGAATTCACTGGGGCATAAATATGGTGGGATATGTGAGTCTAAATCCATTCCCTGCTAAACTGCTAACCAATTTTCCCAGTTACATTTATTAAAATAATGGCTTCTTTTTCCAATGAGTTTATCAAACACTAATAATCTCCTGTGTATATTTAGTTCAATGTCTTTATATTCCACAAGTCTAAATGTCTATTTTTTTTCTTTTACCCAGTAACACATAGTCCTGATGATAATTGCTTCGTCGTTGTGTTCTAATGTAAATGTTTGTCAAATACAGAAAGGATTATCATGGTCTTATATAAAACATCATAGTATACAAACATATATTTTACTATGGAAACCTCTATCATGAAAAACTAGAAATAAAATGAATGAAATTTATCTCTCCTACTGGAAGAAATAGCAGCTTCTTTGGAACTCATAGTCTTAGAGAATTGTGTAGGGGTGCTAAGAGGTTACATGTCTTGCTCATGGTCTCCTCTCTGCTTGCTTAATATGGACTATTATGTTCTTTTTGAGTTAACAGTAAATGAAGAATGGATTATGGTGACAAGTATGACTGTTGGTCTCCATCTGTTATAAAATGAACCAAAAATGGACATTAATTTCAAAGGGTGGGATTTCAATTAGATAACAAAAGAAATGGTAAATTCATTCATTCACCTATTTGTTCAACAAAAATCTGTAAGGAGACTACTATATGGCAAGCATTATGTTAGCCTCTGGTCGCTTCCCCCAAGGAGCTTATAGTTAGTAAGAGACAAAAGATCTGCATACAATTAACTATAGCACAATATCTGTGGAATGTAAAAAGTACAGGAGTGATACAAAGTTCTATAGGCATTCAGATAAAGGAAAAATCAACTTTATTATGTTATTACCAACAAAACTAGAACATTATATAATGATTGTAAACTCCTGCTTAAGCACTGTGGAAGGTTGGGAAATTTTCTTCCCTGGGTATATTTATCTTAGAGATAATATTTTAGAGAAAGTACAGTCTCTCTGAAGAGAGAATGATACACTGAGTAAAGAATTATACTTTTAACCTTATGCCTCCTGGTTACATGGACCACAGGATTAAGAAGTGTTATAAGGGCTCTTAGAGATCACCTAGAAGAGTTCATTTTACAGATAAAAACATTTAAGCCCATAGTAATAAAGTTTGATTTTTTTTCAAATATCACATAGGTATGTTCTTTTTACTACCAGCAACAAGGGTGGACACAGTAGGTCACTGACACCATCCATTTATGCCAGTGGCTAGAGGCACCCCTCCCCCCCATCAACATATGGTAGTGACTAAAGGTGCCACCATCAACTCTAATCATACAACTCTACACCATTAACTCTACTAACAGTCAGTCCCATTACAAATGCGAACCAAATATAAAATTCATTCAACAACCAAACTTTTTTCTACCTACACACTAAGCAGTACAGTGGATAAAGTGCTAGACTTGGGAGTCAGGAAGGCCTGTCTCAGACACTTCCTAGTAGTGTGACCTTGAGCAAGTCACTGGACAGCTCTCTGCCTCAGTTTCCTCAGAAGTAAAATAAGGGCAATGAAAGCACCTATTTCACAGGGTGCTTTAAGGATCAAATTAGGTAAGATATTAAAGTGCTTTTGCAAACCTTAAAGAGCTATATAATGCTAGTTATTTATTATTATTACAGGCTTTCTCTTCCAAGGGACCACAAAACTGGGAGTGAAGGTATCAATGTGAAGGATAGTCCTTGATGAGGAGAAAAACACCACCCTGTCACTTTTTCCTGAGCCACCTCCCTCGGGTGTTACCTAATCGGAGGCTAACCAGTTCCGAAAGGGGCTTTTCGGCATCTTCCTTACTTCCTTTTCTACCTGGCACCTTTCCCCAGCAGGCCAGGAGGAAACGACTACCTTTGGTTTGCAGCTGCTGCGCGGGACAAACACCTCAGGCCTGGACGAGGTTTTCCCGGGGCCTCCACCCCCCAGACTGGAAGGTGCTGAAGCAGGGAACCAGGGGCGGGCTGACACGGTGGGCGGGCGAGCAGGAGACCGTTAACTTCACCCCTTCTGTCGGGCCGGAAGGAGCCAAGGCTAGACGGGGGCCGCGCTGGGCCGAGGCAGACGCCACCAGCGGGACCAAGCGAGCGGATGCGGCTTCCCCCTTAGTCAGCCCCTCTCCTGGATGCCCCCCCCCCCCCAGGGGGCTCTCACCTAAGCAGCCGTCCTGCTCTCTTCCTCTGTGCCCACGGCAGCTTCCCGTTTCGGTGGGCCCTGGATGAGGCGGGGGTTAAACAGCCAGCCCCCGCCGACTGAGACAAAGAAAGACAAGCGGGCAGCGACAGAGGCGGGTCAGGCCGCCCCTCGCTTGGCCCTGACAGCTCCTGTCGCCGCGCCCCGCTCTACTAGAAAGGAAAGGAGAATCCCACGCAGGCGCTGACGTCAGCGTAGCTGGGTGGGGTGGAGGGAGGGGGAGCTGAAGGAGTAAAAGGGGGCGGGTTGGCGAGGAGGGAGACGGGGGAGGGCCACCTTGAGCATGGTGATTGGTGATCTCTCCGGTCAGGCACCGCCTTTCCCCGCCCCTTCCCAATGGTTTTTGGTGAAGTGGCCAGTGGAGTGTTTCCAAGGCAGGGAGTAGGTGTGTGGCCGGACACTGGCCCTTCTTCCGACCACAGAGTGACCCAGGACCAGGTTTAAGAAATGGAGATTATCTTCCACCAAGCCAGGCCTTCTTATCTCTATTGGGCTGGAATCAATTACCATATTTCACAATTTCCATATATTACAACTGCATTTGCAAATTCAAATAGTGCCATACTGAGGTCTGCTCTTCCTACTAATCGGGATCTTGGAGGGCAGGAGACAGAAATCTTTCCCCTCCCCCGCCCCCAGCCTCGACTCGGTTTCGAACCAGGTTCTGGGAACTCCAGCTCTGGCCACAGCCCCGCCCTCTTAGAGACTAGCATCTGCCGGGTTGTTCAGGTCCGTCGGTGCCAAGATCCCAAGACCAAAATTACTCTGATACTTGGAATAGGATGATAAACTTCATTTAAAAAATAGTTTCAGTAGCTCCAAAAACACGAGAGTTTTTAAGTAGTGGCCGCAATTAAATGCAATTAGTGATTATTAATACGATGAAATTAATTGTGATTAAATTCTAACTATTCCAAGAATTTAAGAGAGTTCCTACTAAAAGGAAAACTTGCAAGATGATATGGTCACTTCTCGTGCCTAGATAAGGGGTTGGGTTTTTTGTTTCCTTTAAGTTTCTCTTGTAAACATGAAAATAAAATTTAATAAATTTATACATTTATAGAAAAGCTTTTAAAACAGACTAAACGGTCATTTGTTAAAGGAGAGGCCGTAAAAGAGCAAATGTGTATGTTGCAGTTCTGGAATGCAGCCCCTCAGGTTTACAACAGCCCACAGAGATTATGAAATTCTCCAATTATCCAATCCCACTCTATTTCCAAAGTCTGATTCCTGCAGGGAACCCATACTTGATTCCTTTAAATCATTGGCAAGATAGCTACAGGGTTGCCTAATTTTCCGGGCAGGTCAGGTAAAAACTACTGAGCTGGAGTGTACTTTGTGGTTCAATATTTATTGAGTATTAAGTACATCCACAATGTACTTAAATTTTGATCAAATATTCATTTAGCTTCTGCTAAATGTCAATTCCACCTCTGAATAATAATGATAAACAGTAAATAGCATTTTAAAGTTTGCAGTGCTTTATAGCTGTGTGACCCTGGATCTAACCTCTCAGTGCTTCCAGCAACTTTCTAAGCCTCTAAGTTATAGCTGATGATAACAGTCAGAATTTGAATTCTGGTCTTCTGGACTCAAGTTTGGCACTCTAATATTCCAACTACTTAGCTTTAATGGATAGAGAACTAGACTCAGAGTCTGTTCACATCTTGCCTCTCACCCACATATCCTGACCCTCTTTACAAGACCTCACTTAATATCTAAGTGCCTAGGGCAACTTTCTAGATTGCGTTTTTTTGGGGGGGAGTGGGGAAGGTAGGGCATTTGGGGTTAAGTGACTTGCCCAAGGTCACACGGCTAGTTTGTGTTAAGTGTCTGAGGCTGAATTTGAACTCAGGTCCTCCTGACTCCAGGGCCGGTACTCTATTCACCGTACCACCTAGCCACCCTTTTTAGTTTTGTTTTGTTTTGTTTTGTTTTTTTAACTTTCTAGAGTGTAAACAGAAGTTGGAGAAACCACCTTTCTCCTCTCAGCATGTCTGGCCATGAGACCCCTCCCTCTGATTGGAGGGGGAGGATGGATACCAAAGAGTTCCTCCTAGGTTCTCCACTACCAGAAGGGCCTCAGTGCAGCCCTGCTACTTTTCTCATTCCAGCCCCCATTTCAGCTTCTTTTGATATTGAGCTCTTTAGATTGTGAGTTCCTTTAGGGCAGGGACTATCTTTTGTCTTTCCCTGTATCCCCATCATTTTTAGCACAGAGCTTAATAAATGCTAATTGACTGATGAACTGAAGTTGCATTCTTGCTATCTTTTCTACATTGCTTGTGAAGTTTATCCTTTGATTAAATAGGCTTGTTAGCCTGAGAAATACATAAGGATGAGTCTAGTTAGGAATAGTTTCAGTTTTCAATAATATTATCTAAAGACACAGAAGCCAAGTTCTGCACATGGCAACGGGCCATTAACATTTATGCGTATGTTTGCAACAATTCAGCATGCATTTCATGTTCTTTAGCAATAATACCTCAAAAAAATGAATGAAGAGCCTTACAAGAATCCTACAAAATAAGCAAGAATTGCACCTCCCTTCCCTCCAAAACCCCCAAATTAACAAGGAAAAAAAACCCCAAAGGAAGCAAAATCTGCAATGACCAGAAGAGAAAAATGAAAAGAAACCACCATTAAGTGATTTTCAGAATAAAAAAAAAAACATAACAAAGACTTGGTTACAGGCCCATTGCTCCTGGCACCCCCATCCTTTCTTGCAACCCATGACTGTCCTAGCCAATGGCAGCCCTACACATCCCTGAGATAGCAATTTTTAAGCACTGATTTTTAGAGATGATTCCTTGGCAATGCCCCAGGCTCCTCACAGAGTGAAGGTCTATAAATCAGACTAGCCATAAGGTTCAAGAAGAAGCAAGAAAAACTGAGGAGGAATTTGGCTCCTCAAGGTGAAGATTAGGGGTGTGAGAAGAGACCAGAAATGGGTCTAGAGCCAACTATTGTATAGGAGAACTCAGGTGGCCAGTAGAGGAATGATGAGAAAAAATGGAGAAAGACCCAAATGCAAAGCCTCCTTGGAAATTCACCTCAGTAGCATCCTAGGGGACCCAACCCCAATCCTTTCCTGACCATCCCCCCAGGAAAAGGGAACAACAGAACTGGAGTGGGAAAGGCCCAATAACAACAGTGTCTCAAAATTTCAGCAAAGCAGTGTCCAAACTAGCCACTCTCCCTTCTTGAGGGCAGTAGATCTCACACAACCCCAGTGGTCTGAGAGAAGAAAAAACAGGCAGCAAGGACTGAGGTCAAGGCACCAATAGCCAAGTCTGAGAAAGAGAAGGAGACCTGGCAAAAATTTAGAGCAAGGACGCCATAGAAAAATCATGGAGTGATTGTTAAAGACAGATAGGAAATGACTGAAGAGAAATGAATAAACCCTTGAAAAAAGAGCCATCTTAATGAACAAATGTATCAACATAGGAAATTAAATCAATGTCCCCTAACTATGAAGCTATTAAGATAAATTTGGCAAGTTACCCTGAAATAACAATGGAGTAACTCCAAGAACCTTCAGAACAGTAAACAAAGAACTGATTGAAAATATAAAAGAAATAAGGACAGAAATTATTAGAAATCAGTAAATCTAATGTTAAAAAAGTAGAGAATTTAGAACAAGAGAGTGACTTTTTCTCTAAAAAAGAACAAAATTGAAGTGTAGAAATAAAGAATCAAGGAAAATAAAACAATTTTTAAGGAGACTAAGAGAGGATGTGAGCTCTAGAAAATAAGAATATTGGGGGGGGGAGCCAAGATGGCGGAATAGAAACAGCTCGTCCAAGCCTCTCTGCCCCCAGATTCTCCACAAACTATGTAAAAAAGGACTCTGAAAATCTTCTGGAGCCCCAGCACCCACAGAACGACACAGAGAAGCTAACCTCCCGCTGAGGACAGCCCAGCACCCTGCAGGAAGGACCAGCGCAGTGGTCTGGGAGCCGGCAGAGCGCAGAGCGCAGGAGCCGAGCCGAGCCCAGGTCCACGTGAGCCGAGGTTTTAGCCCCAGGGCGGCAGGGCCAGCAGCCGGCTGGAGGAACCCCAGAACACCAGGAACTGTGGAGACGCCAGAATTATCAACATAGACTTGCCTAGGACAAAGTAAGAGGTTAGTGTCCTATGGACTTTGGGACCTGTATTTGGGGAATGCGTCAGCTCCCTCCCCTGGGGGCTAGAAGCCGCTGAGGAGACACGCCATTTTGTAGTTTTCAGAGGCATTTCCGGCTCCCAGCCTACAAATCGTGGGGAGATCCAGCGATCAGTCTTGGGGGGTAATCGCTCTTGCTTTAACCTCCCTGGATCTGGATTGTGATCTAGGGTGGAAGTTGTGGGTGGGTTTACAGCTTGCCAGAAACGGAAGTTGCCCCCCACACGTTCGGGACGAAAATTCCTCTATCTGGCCTTAAAGCCATAGTGTGGCAACAAGCCCAAAAGTCAAGCAATTAAGTGGCAACATGCCAAGGCAAAGGAAACAGAAAAATGCAACCCTAGACTCCTATTTTGGGGGCATAGAGCGGGAAAAGGACTGTGAGGTCAGAAGTCCTGCTCCAAAAGCCCCAGGGGAAAACATGAGTGGGTTGCAGGCCATAGAGGACCTTAAGAAGGACTTTAAAAATCAAATAAGAGAAGTGGAGGAAAAATTAGAAAGAGAAATGAGAAGGATGCAGGAAAAGTATGAAATGAGGGTCAACAGCCTGACTGAGGAAAACAACACCTTAAAAAATAGACTAGCTCAAATGGCAAAGGAGGCCCAAAAGGGCAATGAGGAGAAGAATGCCTTAAAAAGTCGAATTTGCCAGATGGAAAAAGAATCTCAAAAGTTCACTGAGGAGATTCATTCCTTCAGAGTTAGACTGGAGCAAATGGAAGCTAGTGACTTTATGAGAAATCAAGATGCTGTTAAGCAGATCCAAACAAATGAAAGATTAGAAGGCAATGTGAAATATCTCATGGGAAAAACCACTGACCTGGAGAATAGATCCAGGAGAGACAATTTAAAAATTATTGGACTACCTGAAAGCCATGATCAAGGAAAGAACCTAGAAATCACCCTTCAAGAAATTCTCAAGGAAAACTGCCCTGATGTTTTAGATCCAGAGGGCAAAATAGAGGTTGAAAGAATCCACCGATCACCTCCTGAAAAAGATCCCAAAAAGAAAACTCCCAGGAATATTATAGCCAGGTTCCAGAATCCCCAGATCAAGGAGAAAATACTACAAGCAGCCAGGAAGAAACAATTTCAATATTGTGGAAACACAATCAGAATAGCCCAGGACCTGGCAGCTTCTACACTGAGGGATCGAAGGGCATGGAATATGATATTCCAGAGGGCAAAAGAACTGGGAATGAACCCAAGGGTCACCTACCCAGCAAAACTGAGTATTTTGTTTCAGGGGAAAATATGGTCATTCAGTGGAATAGAGGACTTTCAAGCATTCTTGAGGAAAAAACCAGAGTTGAATAGAAAATTTGACATCCAGACACAAGAAGTAAGAGATGCCTGAGAAGGTAATCAGGGAAAAGAAATCAAAAGGAACTTATCAAAGTTGAACTATTTACATTCCTATATGGAAAAGCAATAACTGTGACTGATGATATCTTTCTCACTATGAAAATAATGGAAGAAGGGGGTGTGGTCATATGAATACATATGTGAATGTGTGTGTATATGGTTACAGTTATATATGGATAGAGGGCATAGGTTGATTTTGTTGGGAAGGGAGAGTACTCAAGGGATGAAATTATGAGGTGAGAGAGGAAAGTGGCAAGAGGAGATGGGGAGAGACATGGTAGGGTAAACTATCTCATGTAGGGGAAGTGGGTGCAAAGGAGGGGGAGAATAAGGAAGGCTAAAAAGGCAAAACCACATTCACATTGAATTTGGTTCAGGGAGAAAATGACATACATACTAAATGGGATATCTCAACCTGCAGCAGGATAGGGGGAAGGGGGATGAGAGGAGGGATGATGGATGGGAGGGCATCCTTGGGGTGAGGGGAGGTTGGAAGTACCCACTATAGAAGAGGGACAGGATCATGTAGGGAATGGACCAGGTGGGGGGTGGGATGAGTGGGAGGGAATTATAAGCAGCCTTGTACAATATATCTACTATGATAATGTATTGCATAGCTAGACATGTACAACATATACTGAATTACTTATCTCCCAAGAGGGAATGGGTGACAAGGGAGGAAGGAAATGGATCTGAAATTCAATATCGTAACATTAAATGTTTCAAATATATATATAAATACTATTATTAATACTCTTTTGCCTATAATTGGGAGATAAGATGTGCAGGCATTGGGACACAAAGATTCATCTTCCTCTAATGGAAAAGTCGATGGGGGTATGGGAGAAGGTATGGGAGAGAGCAGATTGGAGGAAGCGATATCTTGTGGGACTGCTATTCAGGGAGGGTGGGTAGGGGAATAATGGGGGGAAAATGATTGTAACTCAAAATCTGGCGGAAATGAATGATGTAAAACAGAAGTTAATAAAGTATTTGTTTAAAAAAAAAAAAGAAAAAAAAAGAAAATAAGAATATTGAAGTTGAAGATAGAATACAAAGATATAATCTAATGAATATTTTTTCCTGATGAAAAAAAAAAACACAGGCCATTTTCTGCTAGCAGGGGCGGAGCCAAGATGGCGGAGTAGAAACAGCTCGTCCAAGCCTCTCTGCCCCCAGATTCCCCACAAACTATGTAAAAAAGGACTCTGAACAACTTCTGGAGCCCCAGCACCCATAGAACGACACAGAGAAGCTAACCTCCCGCTGAGGACAGCCCAGCAGCCCTGCAGGAAGGACCAGCGCAGTGGTCTGGGAGCCAGCAACGCGCAGAGCGCAGGAGCCCAGCCAAGCCGAGCCCAGGTCCAAGTGAGCCGAGGTTTTAGCCCCAGGGCGGCAGGGCCAGCAGCCAGCTGGAGGAACCCCAGAACACCAGGAGCTGTGGCAACTCCAGAATTATCAACATACACATGCCTAGGACAAAGTAAGAGGTTAGTGTCCTATGGACTTTGGGACCTGTATTTGGGGAATGCATCAGCTCCCTCCCCTGGGAGCTAGAAGCCGCTGAGGAGACACGCCATTTTGTAGTTTTCATAGACATTTCCGGCTCCCAGCCTACAAATCGTGGGGAGATCCAGCGATCAGTCTTGGGGGGTAATCGCTCTTGCATTAACCTCCCTGGATCTGGATTGTGATCTAGGGTGGAAGTTGTGGGTGGGTTTACAGCTTGCCAGAAACGGAAGTTGCCCCCCACACGTTCGGGACGAAAATTCCTCTAGCTGGCCTTAAAGCCATAGTGTGGCAACAAGCCCAAAAGTCAAGCAATTAAGTGGCAACATGCCAAGGCAAAGGAAACAGAAAAATGCAACCCTAGACTCCTATTTTGGGGGCACAGAGCGGGAAAAGGACTGTGAGGTCAGAAGTCCTGCTCCAAAAGCCCCAGGGGAAAACATGAGCGGGTTGCAGGCCATAGAGGACCTTAAGAAGGACTTTAAAAATCAAATAAGAGAAGTGGAGGAAAAATTAGAAAGAGAAATGAGAAGGATGCAGGAAAAGTATGAAATGAGGGTCAACAGCCTGACTGAGGAAAACAACACCTTAAAAAATAGACTAACTCAAATGGCAAAGGAGGCCCAAAGGGCAATGAGGAGAAGAATGCCTTAAAAAGTCGAATTTGCCAGATGGAAAAAGAATCTCAAAAGTTCACTGAGGAGATTCATTCCTTCAGAGTTAGACTGGAGCAAATGGAAGCTAATGACTTTATGAGAAATCAAGATGCTGTTAAGCAGATCCAAACAAACGAAAGATTAGAAGGCAATGTGAAATATCTCATGGGAAAAACCACTGACCTGGAAAATAGATCCAGGAGAGACAATTTAAAAATTATTGGACTACCTGAAAGCCATGATCAAAGAAAGAACCTAGAAATCACCCTTCAAGAAATTCTCAAGGAAAACTGCCCTGATGTTTTAGATCCAGAGGGCAAAATAGAGGTTGAAAGAATCCACCGATCACCTCCTGAAAAAGATCCCAAAAAGAAAACTCCCAGGAATATTATAGCCAGGTTCCAGAATCCCCAGATCAAGGAGAAAATACTCCAAGCAGCCAGGAAGAAACAATTTCAATATTGTGGAAACACAATCAGAATAGCCTGGCAGCTTCTACACTGAGGGATCGAAGGGCATGGAATATGATATTCCAGAGGGCAAAAGAGCTGGGAATGAACCCAAGGGTCACCTACCCAGCAAAACTGAGTATTTTGTTTCAGGGGAAAATATGGTCATTCAGTGGAATAGAGGACTTTCAAGCATTCTTGAGGAAAAAACCAGAGTTGAATAGAAAATTTGACATCCAGACTCAAGAAGTAAGAGATGCCTGAGAAGGTAATCAGGGAAAAGAAATCAAAAGGAACTTATCAAAGTTGAACTATTTACATTCCTATATGGAAAGCAATAACTGTGACTGATGATATCTTTCTCACTATGAAAATAATGGAAGAAGGGGGTGTGGTCATATGAATACATATGTGAATGTGTGTGTATATGGTTACAGTTATATATGGATAGAGGGCATAGGTTGAATTTGTTGGGAAGGGAGAATACTCAAGGGATGAAATTATGAGGTGAGAGAGGAAAGTGGCAAGAGGAGATGGGGAGAGACATGGTAGGGTAAACTATCTCATGTAGTGGAAGTGGTTGCAAAGGAGGGGGAGAATAAGGAAGGCTAAAAAGACAAAACCACATTCACATTGAATTTAGTTCAGGGAGAAAATGACATACATACTAAATGGGATATCTCAACCTGCAGCAGGATAGAGGGAAGGGGGATGAGAGGAGGGATGATGGAAGGGAGGGCATCCTTGGGGTGAGGGGAGGTTGGAAGTACCCACTATAGAAGAGGGACAGGATCATGTAGGGAATGGACCAGGTGGGGGGTGGGATGAGTGGGAGGGAATTATAAGCAGCCTTGTACAATATATCTACCATGATAATGTTTTGCATAGCTAGACATGTACAACATATACTGAATTACTTATATCCCAAGAAGGAATGGGTGACAAGGGAGGAAGGAAATGGATCTGAAATTCGAGGTCGTAACATTAAATGTTTCAAATATATATATAAATACTATTATTAATACTCTTTTGCCTATAATTGGGAGATAAGATGTGCAGGCATTGGGACACAAAGATTCATCTTCCTCTAATGGAAAAGTCGATGGGGGTATGGGAGAAGGTATGGGAGAGAGCAGATTGGAGGAAGCGATATCTTGTGGGACTGCTATTCAGGGAGGTTGGGTAGGGGAATAATGGGGGGAAAATGATTGTAACTCAAAATCTGGCGGAAATGAATGATGTAAAACAGAAGTTAATAAAGCATTTGTTTAAAAAAAAACACAATGAAAAAGAAAACCCAAATACCATACTTCAAGAAATCATCTGGGAAAATTACCAAGAATTACAGATAAAAAAATCGCCAACCAGAAAGAAATGTCAAATTAACTTTCAAAGAAATGTCATAGTCAAACCTCTGAATTACCACATTAGACAACTTTTTTCAGGCTTTTTATTTAAAAAAAAAATCTTTCACATTTCTGGGATGGTGAATTGGAATAGGAAAGTATTATCCTGTGTTCCTGTGAAATCTAAAGAAAAACTGGAATATAATCACCTGAAAAGCAAATAAGATTGTTTGGTATCCCCAAAATAATGTCCTGCAGAGCTGAAACAAAGAAAATAATTGGATGTTCAGCAAAAGGAAGGAATTCTAATCTTTCTTTAAATGGAAGATATTAGGGTTTTTAACATGAAAAATGATCAAACAAAAAAATCAAAGTCAAATATTTTCAGGTAGTAATGAAGGATTAAAATGTTTGTTTTTGTGTAGCTAGGGCTTGACAAAACTATGAATTTGTGGTGGGGGAGAATGTTTTTACTTGTTGCTGGAATAAAATAACCAAACCTTGAACACTGCCTGAGACATTGAAGAGCATCAGTGGACTAGAGAATCTAAGGAGAAAATATATGGGGAAAATCAGGAGAAAAGTAGGTCGAAGAAGTAAATTAATATTTTAAAGAAAAATAACCTCATTTTATCATTGGTAAATTAATATTATAAGTGGTAGGATGGTATACTATAATGTATGGGGTCTCAACCCACAGTTTAAAAAGTGCTGAAGGGGTCGAGAGTGGAAAAAATTTTAAGACACTGGTTTAGAGGATGAGGGGTGGAGAGTTAGAAGAAAACTGTGTAAGACTGGTGAGGAAAGGCAGATTTAAAAGGTTTTTAGTTTTCTTCTCTGTGTTTGGAGTGACTTGGGAGACTAAGGAGAGTACATTAATCAATCAAACAAACATTTATTAACCACCTACTATGTACCAGGCACTATGCTAAATGCTGGAGGTACAGAAGACAGTCTCTACCCTCAAGGAGTTTAAAATCTAGTGAGGAGATAACATGCAAACCAATATATACAAAGCAAGCTATGTACATGACAAATAAGAAATACTCTAAAAAGAAAAGGTACTGGAACAAGGAGGGGTTAGGGAAGGCTTCCAAGAAGGTGAGATTTTAGTTGGGACTTAAAGGAAGCCTTGGGAGAGGAGCAGTTATGATGGAATCCTAATAAAGCGGCCCCCAGCCCCAATATTCTAACTTCATTATAGGCCTGGCCCTCGTGAACAGCAGGCCCATTGCACCTACCTACCCCCCCCCCCCACACAATGTCCTAACTTCAATCCATTATTAAATTATTAATTACCTTGTTAGTAATTAATGAAAAAAGATCAGCGTCCAAATGAAGATAAGTAATGGCATCCTGAATGATGAGTGGTTCAAAAAACAAATCATAGGAATATATAATTATGTTGAAAATAATGAGAAAACATACCCAAACCTCTAAGGCATAGCTAAAAAGTCCTTAGAGGAACATTTATACCTCAGGAAATATCTATCTATGTATATATTTGTATGCAAGGCAGAAAAAAGAGGATAAAGTTACTGAGAATTAAAAATACTTATAAAATCAAAAAGCTATTAATTAACCTGACCAAGAAACAAAATTACCAAGATAAAAACTGAACAAAATGAAATCACAACAAACGGGAAATAAAGAGAATTGTCAGAATCTACTATGCAAAACTACATAGTTCAGAAAAACTGAGAATTTAAAAGTTAATGAATATTAAAATATAAAATACTCAAATTAATCAGAGATATTAAAAACCCTTCAATTTCAAAGAAAAAAAGAGACCAAAGAGATCATAAATGAACTGCCAAAAGTGAGAGGGTATGGGGGAGTGAGCTTGAGCAAGAGACACTTACAAGTTAATTCTATCAAATATTTAAAGTGCAATTAATATCTAAAATTAGTCCCTAAAATACACAGAAAGCAATCTATTAAACTTTTTAATGAGACAAATATGATCCTGTTATGAAGCTAGAAAGAAACAAAGCAGAAAAAGAGAATCATTGACCAATTTCATTAACAAATATTGACGTAAACATTTTAAACAAAATCATTGGAAGAAGTATACAGATATATCCATAAAATATTCACAATGACCAAATTGGATTCACATTAGGGATGAAAGGATGGGTCAACTTTGAGAAAAAATTAGTGTAATTTAACATATAATCAACAAAGATAAAAATTTCACAATTATTTCAATAAATACAAAAAAACTTTTACAAAATATAGCACTCATTTCTTTTTAGGCATTGGAAGGACCTTCTTTAATATGCCCCCAAAAGCTAGAAACATTAAAGCTTTCCTAATATAAACAAGAAAAGCAAGGATGCCCTCTCATTATTTGTCATGGCTTTAGAAATGTTAAGTATATTGGGGCGGCTAGATGGTGCAGTGAGTAGAGTGCTGGCCCTGGAGTCAGAAGGACCTGAGTTCGGTTCTGGTCTCAGACACTTAACACACACAAACAAAAAAACCTAGCTGTGTGACCTTGGGCAAGTTACTTAACCCCAATTGCCCTCCAAAAAAAAAAAAAAAGCAAAAAAAAAAAAGAGAAATGTTCCAAGAGTATAAAATTAAATATATAAATATTGGTGATGATTCAAAATTTTTTCTATCTATAGATAACATTATGGTATACTAGGAACCTGGAAAATCAATGAAGAAACTGAAATGATTAATAGTTTCAGTAAAGTAGTAAGACATTAAACAAATCATTAAAAATTCATTAGCATTTCTAAAAGGAAATGACCTAAGTATTTGACACCAAGAGCCATTCCCCAATAGATAAAAGGTAAAGGATACAAATAAACAATTTTCAAAAGAATTACAAAACATAAACAACCATTTGAAAACATGTTCCAAATCATTAATAAGTGAAACATTTTAAAACTGAGACTTTATTTCATCTTGAAAATTGGAAAATATTGGGAGGAAAGGAACTAGTTGATGTTGGAGGGGCTGTGGAAAGACAAAACACACTAATATACTACTGGTAAGACTGTGAATAGAGTCAATCATTCTATTTTTCAAAGTGGAATTATGCAAGAAAAAAGACTAAATTATTCATAACATTTAATCCAGTCATTTGATCATGTCCCCCAAGAAAGGCAAAAGCAGAAACACAGAAATAGGTCTAATATATACCAAAATATTTACAGTAGCACCTGTGGTAGCAAAGAACTGGAAATAAAGCAGGTACTCATCAATGGAAACCTACTAAAAAGGTAGGGGAATGTCAGGGTGGAGGGTGGGGGTGGGAAACATAGTATATAAATGTGGTAGATCATTATTGTACAGTAAGAAATAACAAATATGAGGAATTAAGAGAAACAGGAAGATTTGTATGAAGTGATGCAGAATCATAAGTAGAACCAATATAACACTATATAACAACTACTACAATGTAAAATGTCATTAAATATTACTAAAATAATTTTTAAAAACATTGATGGTCCTAGAGAATAAATAATGAAACATATCATCCTCTTCATAAAAGAGCCAAATGTTATACATATTTCTTTGTTACAAGAGAAGATTTACTCTACTGGAGAAAGAAGGGGTTCCTCCCCCCCATAATGACTGTGATATAAGACAAAAGACATCTATAAAATATACATAAAAAACATGATATACTATCCACTTTCTTGAGCAGAAAGTCAATTTTCTCTGTTGAAAATTGGAAAAAGAAACAAAAAAAAAACCTTCATCTTAAGGAGTTGGGATAGGAACTGAAGAAATTTTGTAACATTTAAAAAATCTTTTCCTAAAAAAAATCTTTTCCTGCTTCTTTTGAAATAATTTCCTACTTCTTTATTAATTCTGTAGAATTTATAGTTTTTCCAAAAAAGATGTATAAGGGAGTTTTTGCTTTGCAATTGCCTATTTGTAAGAGAAGTCTGGAGGGACTACATGCTTTCCTGGTATTCACAGGATCTCCATCATATGTGGTAATAATAATACAAACAAATATTTGTATAGTGACGTATACTTTGCCAAAAATATATAACCTCATTTGATAATACTAGTTAACCTGAAAAATGTGACTTTGCAAGGTATTTAGCCCCAGAAGCAGCATGATATTATAAAAGGAACAATGGACTTGGTTGTGGAAGCTCAGCCATTTTTCTAGCTCTGTGACCTTGGTCAAGTCCCTTCATTTATTTTGGATCTCATTTTTCTGCATTTATAAAATGAGGAATTTAGTCTGCGTGATTTCTAGATCTAATATAATGTGAGGGGCCTAAGAATTGAACGTGAGATATTTTCTCTCAGCTTTCTGGATTTTTTCTTAGAGTTGTTTTTTTCCTTTAAAAAAAATGTTGCAGGATGCTTCTTAGCTATGAACAGCTGTGAATAAAGAGTAAAAAAAAATTCCAAAGCTATTTCCTTTGCTATATTTTGGAGAAGTTATTTTGCCTAAATGCTGTACTGTAATATTTTTAAATAAGAAAATGATACTCATTAAATTTACCTAAAAATGAGAAAAGTGTGATTCTGAAACTAAACTTCTTTAGTAAAAATATTATTTCAGTGTTTTGGGGGTGCTATCAGAATCTCAAGGGTTTAAAGAGACCTTGTAATCTTTTTTATATCATCTTTGGCATAATCTAGCCTTTGCTTTAGAAAGTCACTCCTTCAAGTTTTCATTGTAGAAACTTTTATATTGAGCTGAAACAAGTTTCTTAATAACATACTGATGAGGGAGTAATAGGTATTACAGGGGCTCCAATTACCAGAGTCCCTTGTGGGGACTGAATGAATTCACAGGACCCAAGCAATCTTTCAAGTCAGGATTGTAAAAGTTTATTGCTACACTTTACAGCAGGCAAGAGTTCTTAGGGAACCTGCAACCTTAAAGAAGTCATAGGTATAGTTTATAAAGAGTTACAATAGTAAATCAGATGTCAATTATGCTAACTAGGTGAGCAAGGATGGGATTACGGAGGAGTCAAGGAGTGGTCAGTGCTTAAAGGAACATGCACTTTTATTATCTACTGTGCATCTTTCCCATAATTCACTGGGAAATATCCCAAGGTGGGGCTACATGGAGGTGTGGTTTTAAGCTTGAAATGTCACGAAGTCAGTTACTGTTCAGGCCTGACTGAGAAGTACCTAGTCTGCCACCCATCAGTGTCATGTATGACAAGATGGATGTTGGGAACCTATGCTAACAAGGCTTTCAGGATGTGTATAATTGGCTGAGGAGTTAACTTATACATAGTGCATTGAGGGATTCATAGATGCAGCTGGCCATTATACTAGGGGGAGATAACATTTGCCTAAGCTAAAAAGTTTATAGATGGATTAACGAAGGATTCATAGGTGTAGCTTGTTATTGTACCAAGCAGAGATAAACAGTTCATGAATTGTTGCTGGGCAGAGTGCTGGCAGGAGGAAGGGGCAAAGTTAATGCTCTGAGGCTGGGGGGTGGGGAGATATGTGATTTTACAAACTGGTTTTACAAATTGATTTTACAAACTGATGTTACAAACATAGACACCCCAAGCACCCCATCAATACCTCCTTAGGTATGCCCCTTGGAGAAAAAAAAAAAAAAACAAAATTTTTACTCTCCACATGACAACCTCCCAAATGTATAAAAAATGTTAAGGATTGGGGGGCGGAGCCAAGATGGCGGAGTAGAAACAGCTAGTCCAAGCCTCTCTGCCCCCAGATTCTCCACAAACCATGTGAAAAAGGACTCTGAAAAACTTCTGGAGCCCCAGCACCCACAGAACGACACAGAGAAGCTAACCTCCCGCTGAGGACAGCCCAGCACCCTGCAGGAAGGACCAGCGCAGTGGTCTGGGAGCAAGCGCCAGAGCGCAGGAGCCGACCGAGCCCAGGTCCACGTGAGCCGAGGTTTTAGCCCCAGGGCGGCAGGGCCAGCAGCCGGCTGGAGGAACCCCAGAACACCAGGAACTGGCAACCCCAGAATTATCAACATAGACTTGCCTAGGACAAAGTAAGAGGTTAGTGTCCTATGGACTTTGGGACCTGAATTTGGGAATGCGTCAGCTCCCTCCCCTGGGGGCTAGAAGCTGCTGAGGAGACACGCCATTGTGTAGTTTTCATAGGCATTTCCGGCTCCCAGCCTACAAATCGTGGGGAGATCCAGCGATCAGTCTTGGGGGGTAATCGCTCTTGCTTTAACCTCCCTGGATCTGGATTGTGATCTAGGGTGGAAGTTGTGGGTGGGTTTACAGCTTGCCAGAAACGGAAGTTGCCCCCCACACGTTCGGGACGAAAATTCCTCTAGCTGGCCTTAAAGCCATAGTGTGGCAACAAGCCCAAAAGTCAAGCAATTAAGTGGCAACATGCCAAGGCAAAGGAAACAGAAAAATGCAACCCTAGACTCCTATTTTGGGGGCATAGAGCGGGAAAAGGACTGTGAGGTCAGAAGTCCTGCTCCAAAAGCCCCAGGGGAAAACATGAGTGGGTTGCAGGCCATAGAGGACCTTAAGAAGGACTTTAAAAATCAAATAAGAGAAGTGGAGGAAAAATTAGAAAGAGAAATGAGAAGGATGCAGGAAAAGTATGAAATGAGGGTCAACAGCCTGACTGAGGAAAACAACACCTTAAAAAATAGACTAACTCAAATGGCAAAGGAGGCCCAAAAGGGCAATGAGGAGAAGAATGCCTTAAAAAGTCGAATTTGCCAGATGGAAAAAGAATCTCAAAAGTTCACTGAGGAGATTCATTCCTTCAGAGTTAGACTGGAGCAAATGGAAGCTAATGACTTTATGAGAAATCAAGATGCTGTTAAGCAGATCCAAACAAACGAAAGATTAGAAGGCAATGTGAAATATCTCATGGGAAAAACCACTGACCTGGAGAATAGATCCAGGAGAGACAATTTAAAAATTATTGGACTACCTGAAAGCCATGATCAAGGAAAGAACCTAGAAATCACCCTTCAAGAAATTCTCAAGGAAAACTGCCCTGATGTTTTAGATCCAGAGGGCAAAATAGAGGTTGAAAGAATCCACCGATCACCTCCTGAAAAAGATCCCAAAAAGAAAACTCCCAGAAATATTATAGCCAGGTTCCAGAATCCCCAGATCAAGGAGAAAATACTACAAGCAGCCAGGAAGAAACAATTTCAATATTGTGGAAACACAATCAGAATAGCCCAGGACCTGGCAGCTTCTACACTGAGGGATCGAAGGGCATGGAATATGATATTCCAGAGGGCAAAAGAACTGGGAATGAACCCAAGGGTCACCTACCCAGCAAAACTGAATATTTTGTTTCAGGGGAAAATATGGTCATTCAGTGGAATAGAGGACTTTCAAGCATTCTTGAGGAAAAAACCAGAATTGAATAGAAAATTTGACATCCAGACACAAGAAGCAAGAGATGCCTGAGAAGGTAATCAGGGAAAAGAAATCAAAAGGAACTTATCAAAGTTGAACTATTTACATTCCTATATGGAAAAGCAATAACTGTGACTGATGATATCTTTCTCACTATGAAAATAATGGAAGAAGGGTGTGTGGTCATATGAATACATATGTGAATGTGTGTGTATATGGTTACAGTTATATATGGATAGAGGGCATAGGTTGAATTTGTTGGGAAGGGAGAATACTCAAGGGATGAAATTATGAGGTGAGAGAGGAAAGTGGCAAGAGGAGATGGGGAGAGACATGGTAGGGTAAACTATCTCATGTAGGGAAGTGGGTGCAAAGGAGGGGGAGAATAAGGAAGGCTAAAAAGGCAAAACCACATTCACATTGAATTTGGTTCAGGGAGAAAATGACATACATACTAAATGGGATATCTCAACCTGCAGCAGGATAGGGGGAAGGGGGATGAGAGGAGGGATGATGGATGGGAGGGCATCCTTGGGGTGAGGGGAGGTTGGAAGTACCCACTATAGAAGAGGGACAGGATCATGTAGGGAATGGACCAGGTGGGGGGTGGGATGAGTGGGAGGGAATTATAAGCAGCCTTGTACAATATATCTACTATGATAATGTTTTGCATAGCTAGACATGTACAACATATACTGAATTACTTATCTCCCCAGAGGGAATGGGTGACAAGGGAGGAAGGAAATGGATCTGAAATTCGAGGTCGTAACATTAAATGTTTCAAATATATATAAATACTATTATTAATACTCTTTTGCTTATAATTGGGAGATAAGATGTGCAGGCATTGGGACACAAAGATTCACCTTCCTCTAATGGAAAAGTCGATGGGGGTATGGGAGAGAGCAGATTGGAGGAAGCGATATCTTGTGGGACTGCTATTCTGGGAGGTTGGGTAGGGGAATAATGGGGGGAAAATGATTGTAACTCAAAATCTGGCGGAAATGAATGATGTAAAACAGAAGTTAATAAAGTATTTGTTTTAAAAAAAAAATGTTAAGGATTGCTTTCCTGACTTCCTTCAGTCATTTTTTTTCTACTTAAAAATCCCTACACTATGCATTTTTCCTAAATACCATTGATCTTTTTCCATATATTTAAAACAAACTTTTGTTAAGCCATGTCTCCCCCATTCCATACTTGGATAATTTTTTAAACTTAATTATAAGACTTAAAATTCATCTTTACTTAATAGATTTAGTTTCTGTTTAGCTCAAGGTTTCCCCAACTACCATCACTTTCAGTCTATTTCTCTCTAGTGGGATTGGTATAAAATGGGAGAAAGGCATATTTCTACATTTCTTGTGTGATCTGTTCTCACAACTGGATTAGAAGCCCTTTTTCATTCTATGTTTTAGTATTGTTCACCATTCTGAATAGTTCTAGGTGCTTGGTCAATTTAACATCACTGAAGAAAATGCTTGGAGCAACTGTTCTTGAACTCTGCTAGAGACCCTCCCAAATGTATAAAAAAGTTCCTTAATATAAAAATTAAAAAAATTTACAAACAGTAAGCACTTAATAAGTGTTTCTTGATTTGTTGAGTGAAGTATTGTCTTTTCTATATATGAAATGTCTAGCTAGAATTTTAATTTGCATTTTTTTGCTGGTTGAGGAACTGTGCTATTTTAAAAGAAAGAGAACTCTTCATATATCTTGTTTTTCTGCTAAGTAAATCTGAAAAATTAGTGCTTAGTCATTTCTGTCTTTTTTTAAGTAGATTAATTGTCATGGTTATTCCAGAAAAACAAAAAAAAGAACCTAGAAATCTCGTTTTTCTTTAACAGGTAATAAATAAGTTGGGTCAATTCAGTAGTATTGTTTTAAGAAAACTACCCATTGAAAGAATTCCAGATATTTGTGGTGAGCCTTTTTGCCATTAAAGAGTGACCTAAGATAAACAGTATTCAAAAGGTACTAACATAAGCCTTAAAGGAAGCTTCCATGATTACTCAGTATGGGCAGAACATCCTGTTCTGCCAACTCCAAGGTATTCAGGAGGTCAATATTGGCTAGATAGCATGGTAAACAAAGGTTATCTCAGTCAGAACTGACAAGCCCTAGCAGCAGTATTTAAGTAAAGAACTAAAAGTGAGCCCCTTATCAGGTGTATGTTTAATCTCCCTACCAGATTTTACTGATGTTAAATCTTAGTCGAAGTCCACTTCTTCTTTGTCTTTCTGATAATATAAAACCATCCTAATTCTTTTCTCTCTCTAACCAATGATTTCTCACAAAAACACAGATTTTTAGAGTTGGAAGGGACCTTAGCTGCTGTCTGATCTAATCCATAACCAGAATGAAATCTTCACTAAAACATAGCTTGCAAATAGTAATCCAGCCTGTGCTTAAAGACCTCCAATGATAGGGCATTCAACTTTTTGGCAGATCTAATTGTTAGGAAAGTGTTTCCTGACATCAAGCAGAAATTTGCTTTTGGGCAACTTCTAAGCCATTGCTTCTGGTTTTGCCCTCTGGGATCAAATATGCCTCATCTAATATTTATTCCACATGAATATTCCACTTGAAATACTTGAACATGGCTTATAGTGTCTATTCTGAGATATCTCTTCTTCTTATCCCCATTTTCTTCAATTAGTTGTCATAGGACATGGACTTAAGACCCTTCACCAGCTTGGTTACTCTCCTTTAGCCATCCTTAATGTCTTCCAACTTGGTAAGTCAAGGTCTTTCTTCAACTGTGACATCCAGAACCAAATATACTCAAGATGTAATCTGACCAGAATATAGATAATATCTTCTCTTTGTTCCTGGGGACTGTGACTCTCCCAGGGCCACCAAGTTCTCAGTTGCTTTTATGGCTACTATATACATATTAACATACTGACATATTGAGCTTAGAATCCATGAAAGCTCTCAGATCTTAGCCTAGCTACACATCCCCTATCTTAAACATAAAAACTCAATTTATTGAATTGAAATTCAAGATTTAGATTTTCCCCTAACGTTAATAACCCACTGCTGGATTGGGGAGGTTGGGGCACTCTGCCCTCTCCCTCTCCACTAATATGTATGTGTGTATGTGTATGTGTATACATACATACATACACATATACACACACATATATGCAATATAGTATATTCAGGGAATTCCAGCAATGGGGAAGGCACTAGCAACTCCTTCATTGGTTTTTACCCTGCTACAAAATATAGGTTCAGTTCTTTGCTCCAACATCTAGAAATTTCTTTGAATGAACCTTATCAATTCCCTGGTTTAGACTATATCTTTGCTTGTTAAATTAACTCCATGTTTTTCTCAAGTTCTAGTCCTACATTTTTTATGTGCCTGCTTGAACATAACCACTTTTTACAATCCTACCATCAAGTGACAGGTCCAAAATTGAATTCATCATCTTTCCCTTCTTACTTTCCTATTTTTGTTAATGTTACCATCATTCCATAAGTTAACCACATTTCAAACTCTAAAGCCATTTTTGGCTTCTCCTCCTCCCACATTCAACTAGCACTGAGGTCTATTGACTATTTGAAACATCTCTCTAATCCTCCCTTCTTTCTATTATACTTGTCATACCAGAATTCAGGGCATTATCACCAGATACTGCAATAGTCTCCTAACCCATTTTGATCGTCCAATTTATTTTGTACAGCAGTGATACTAATTTTCCTAAAAGTTTTTTTAATCTGTTACTTCCCTCCTCTAAAACTTCCCATGACCCCTGTTGCCTATGAGTATAAAATATAAATACTTTAACTTACCATTCAAAGTGCTACCTAGTCTATTTAATTTCTCTGAATTTTTGGAAATCTCCATTTTTAAAATCCTAAAGGAATTTTACAACATTTATTTGAATTCAGTAAAGCTAATAAAATTCCTGGATTAACAGCATAACTGTTTGGACCACTATCTCCACTCTGACCCCAGGGGAAACATTCTAGGACCCTGCACCCAAGAGCCCCAGGAATAGGAGTACCTCAGACCACTGGCTCTGCTTCCAACCTGCCCTAACAGTTCTTCTCTAGGGGAATGAATCTTGCAGGTGTTATAGCCCCTGTTTCCTCAGAATTCACAACTTCTGAAGATCCCTAAAAGAAAGTTCTCACCAAATTGCTAGGCACCATCAACTGGTTCGGTTTAGAACCAGATTTGCTTTTATTAATTGAAATGACACTACAGGGGCAACTAGGTGGCACAGCGAATAGAGTACCAGCACTGAAGTCAGGAGGACCTGAATTCAAAACTGGCCTCAGACACTTAACACTTACTAGCCATGTGACCTTGGGCAAGTCACTTAACCCCAATTGCCCTCCAAAAAGAAAAAATTAAAAAGCAAAAAAAAGAGTAAAAAAAAAAAGAAATAACATTATAGAAGATGCATTGCCATCTCATTGCTGAGGTACCCTATGGGACCTTTCCATCTGACTTGGAGCTGAAGCCTCCAATATGTGTTTTCTCCTCCTATTAGAATGAACTTCTTGAGAACTCATAAGACTGTCTCCATTTTCTATTTGTATTTCTAGTGTCTTGCGCATAGCAAGCACTTAATAAATGCCTTTTAATTATTGTTATTATTCTATCAGGCAAGAATGATAAAGGAAAATGAGGATGATTAGCTTGGGGAAAGGAAGGCTTAGGGGATGTGATAGATGTGGTCAGCTTTTAGAGTCTCCTGAAAGTTCAGAAGACATTTCTTTCAGGACCCTGATCCTCTCACCTCTCAAATATTCCTAGAGCCCTTCACATCTCAAATATTCCTAGAGCCCTTTATCTGATAACTCCTTTGGCCTTATCACTTTCTACCACATAATCTATAAATCTGTGTACATGTTGTATCCCTTACAACAGGGTATTATAAGCTCCTTGAATGGAAGAGCTATGTCATTTTTATGTTACTTACACAAACTAAGCACTTAATACATGTCAAGTTGTTGGATTGAATTATCCTTAGATATTTAAAGAGGGATTAGATTTGTTCTTTGTAGTTCCAGAAAACAAAACTAGGACCAATTGTGGGACAGTACTGGGAGAGAGATTTCAGCTCAGTAGAAGGGAGAATTTTTTTAGTGATTAGATCTCTCTAAAAGTGAAAAGATGTTGTGATGTGCCCAGAATAAAACAGTGTAATAATAACTAATATACTATTATCCAAGCTTTTAATGGCATTTGAGTGTTATGAAACAGTTTACTCAGAACAACCCTGTATAGTTGTATATTCAAGGAGTGAAGGTGTGTGTGCAAGAGAATATCTAAGCGGGGCAGCTAGGTGGTTCAGTGAATAGAGCACTGGCCCTGGAGTTAGGGGGACCTGAGCTCAAATCTGGCCTCAGACACTTGACATACTTATTAGCTGTATGACCTTGGGCAAGTCACAACCCAAATGACCTTGCCTTCCCCCGTCCAAAGATCTTGAGTCAGAAAGACTTGAATTCAAATCTGACCTCTGACACTTGCTAGCTGAGTAACCCTGTCATTTAATATTTGCCTCAGTTTCCTCAACTATAAAATGGTGAAAATAACAGCACTCACCTCCTAGGGTTGTTGTAAGGATCAGATGAGATAATATTTGTAAATCACAGTGCCTGGCATGCAGTAGGCACTTCCCCTCACTATACATAAAACTCCATTAATAAATAATTTATAATGCCAAACCAGGGCTATGATGAAGCTTACCTTCACATTATCTGTGATGATTTTGTTTGCTAAGCAAATGAATACAACTAGCCTGGAAGGAAAACAAATGAATTTTAGAACTTCCCAGATCTAGTAAAAAAAAAAAAAAGTGTATCCCCAAAATTTTATTACATGTCACCAGCATATAATTATATAATTTTTTCATAATTTGCCTAAAATTAGTCATTTTCCTCTTTGCTTTATGTGTCTTTTAATTTTATACCCCATGCCTGTATCATTTCTGTCACTATAACTCTCTTTGAAATTTGGTTGGTTTCACTATATTTCCAGAGAGAACTTAGAGTTCAGAAAGAGAAGTAGGATTTCACAGTGTAAAATTCTACAGGAAAGTTGACCCCCAAATGGGTGGAACATTCTTGGGTATAAAATTCCAGTGAGGAAGACTGATGTTAGTATGTTAGTGTTTAATTTTTTCCAATTATATGTAAAGACAATTTTTAGCATTCATTTTTTCAAGATTTTGAGTTACAAATTTTTCTCACTTCCTCTCTCCTTCCCCTTCCCTCTTCTTAATATAGGTTGTATATTTGCAATTATGCAAACTGTATTTCCATATTAGTCACAGTTCTGAAAGAAGAAACACACCAAAAGGAAAAAAAAATCACAGAAAAATAAAGTAAGTGAAAAGAGCATACTTCAATTTCACAGTATAGTTTTTGCACAAACAAAACCAATGCAACCAAGATTAGAAGGAAAGCAGAAAATTTGGGGGAAATTTTATAGCAAGTGTCTCTGATAAAGGCCTTATTTCTCAAATATATAGAGAACTGAGTTAAATTTATAAGAATACAAGCCATTCCCCAACTGATAAATGATCAAAGGATAAAAGCCAGTTTTCAGATGAAGAAATTGAAGTTATTTTTTTTTTTAAAGCAATTGGGGTTAACTAACTTGCTCAAGGTTACATGGCTAGTCATTATTTATGTGTGGGTGCTCATTTTCTGAGGCCGGAATTTGATCTCGGGTCATCCCAACTCCAAGGCCGGCGCTCTTACTCACTGCGCCACCTAGCCGCCCCTTTAGGGCAATTGGGGTTAAGTAACTTGCCCAAGGTTACACGGCTAGGTTTTTGTTTGTGCGGATTAAGTGTCGGAGGCCGGCTCCGAACTCAGGTCCTTCTGATTCCAGGGCTGGCGCTCTATTCACTGCGCTACCTAGCCGCCCCTTTCCCTTTTTTTCTGATTCTTCTTTCACAACATGAGTAATGTTGAAGCATGTTCAGCATGATGGTACTTATATAACTTGTATCAGAATTGCTTGCTGTCTTGGGGAGGGGGAAGAGGAGAGGAGGGAGAAAAATTTGGAACTCAAAATTTAATAAAAATGAATGTTGAAAACTATCTTTACATGTAACTGGAAAAAATAAGGAAAAATCAATACAGTTGAGGAAACTAGGTAACTTGTCCAAGGTAACACAAGTAGTAATTTGCCTTAATTTTCAACCGTACTCTTCAGACCTCAAAGTATTCTTTCCTGTACTCAAACTACCTTAGTATGCATAGGAGGCAGCAAGGTGGTGGTCTAATGGATAGAGTATTTCAATTTAGAGGCAAGAAGGCCCAGATTTGAATCCTGTCTTCTGTATGATACTGAATAAGTCAATTCAATTCAATTTCCTCATCTGTAAAATGGGGATAATGAAATTCCCATAAGAGTTGTTGTGGGAATCAAATAAAGAAAAAACAACTAAACTAAAACAAAGCAATCCCTTTATTGAAACTTGAGTAGGAAAAGCTGATTATACAAAAGACTGCCTAGTTTACCATCAAGTATATAATAGATCTGAGGGGAAGACCCTTAGAGTTTCTGGCCAGAACAGAAAAAGCCTAACAATAACAACAAAGGCTTGGGTTGGGGCATATTATTGACCATTCCATGAAAACCAAAGTGATTGGATTTAAAGGCATAGTCAAGTAGCTCCATTTGAATCAATATGGGCTTTTTAAAAGTCTGTTTTTTCAGAGCTATACTTCAAGAAACCATAAATGAAAACCGCACAAGACAAAGAGTAAACTGTCCCAGTTTTTTTGGAAAATAATAATAAATAAATAGAAAAAATTTTTTAAAATCTAGCCTCTAAACCACAAGACATTTTTTTTCGAATGCTTTATTAACTTCTGGTTTACATCATTCATTTCTGCCAGATTTTGAGTTACAAATTTTCTTCCCCATTTTTCCCCTACCCACCACCCCAAAATAGTAGTCCCACAGGATATCCCCTCCTGCAATCTGCTCTCTCCCATATCTTCCCCCATACACCCTCCGACTTTCCAGTAGGGCAAGGTGAATCTCTATGCTCCAGGGCCTGTATATCTTATTTCCCAGCTACATATAAAATAGTATTAATAGTGTGTGTGTGTGTGTGTGTGTGTGTGTGTGTGTGTGTGTGTGTGTGTATTTTTTAAACATTTGATTTTAAAACTTTGAATTCCAGATTCATTCCCTTCCTCCCTTGTCACCCACCCTTACTGGGAAGATAAGCAATTTAGTATAGGTTGTACATGTGTAGCTATGCAAAACATTACCATAATAGATATATTGTAAAAGACTGCCTATATTTTCCTCCCTCCTATCCCACCTCCCACTTGTTCTATTCTCTACTTTGATCCTGTCCCTTTTCAAAAGTGGGTGCTTCCAAATTCCCTCCCCCGCCCAGCCCGTCCTCTCTTCCATCATTCCACCTCTCATCCCCTTCCCCCTACTCTTCTGTAAGGTGAGATACCCTATTTAGTGTGTGTGTCATTCCCTCCCTGAGCCAAATTCAATTAGAATAAGGTTAACCCATTCCCTTTTGCCTTCCTGTTCTTCCCCTCCATTGTGCCCATTTTCCCTTAGTTTACCCCATTCTGTCTCTTCCCATCTCCTCTCATTATATTCCTATTAAAGTGGTCCTGTGCCCTCTATCTATGCATACCTGTATACATATATATATATATACACATTCACATATGTACTTATATGCCCATATACCCTCCAATATAGACTATATATACATTTCTATTCCCTTCAACTATTTTCATACTGAGAAATGTTTCATCAGTTACAATTATCGTTTTTCCATGTAGGAATATAAATAGTTCAACTTTGATAAGTTCCTTATGATTTCTTTTCCCTGTTTACCTTCTCATGCTTCTCTTGCTTCTCGTATCTGAATGTCAAATTTTCTACTCAACTCTGGTTTTTTCATCAAGAATACTTGAAAGTCCTCTATTTCACTGAATGACCATATTTTCCCCTGAAACATGATACTCTGTTTTGCTGGGTAGGTGATTCTTGGTTTTAATCCCAGCTCCTTTGACCTCTGGAATATCATATTCCAAGCCCTTCAATCCCTCAGTGTAGAAGCAGCCAGATCCTGTGTTATCCTAATTGTATTTCTACAATATTCAAATTGTTTTTTCCTGGCTGCTTATAATATACTCTCCTTGATCTGGGAACTGTGGAAACTTGCTATAATATTCCTAGGAGTTTTCTTTTTGGGGTCTTTTTCAGGAGGTGATGGGTGGATTCTTTCAACCTCTATTTTGCCCTCTAGTTCTAAAACATCAAAGCAGTTTTCCTTGAGAATTTCTTGGAGGATGATTTCTAAGTTCTTTCTTTGATCGTGGCTTTCAGGTAGTCCAATAATTTTTGGATTATCTCTCCTGGATCTATTTTACAGGTCAGTGGTTTTTCCCATGAGATATTTCACATTGCCTTCTATTCTTTCATTTCTTTGGATCTGTTTAACAACATCTTGATTTCCCATAAAGTCACTAGCTTCCATTTGCTCCAATCTAATTCTGAAGGAATGATTCTCCTCAGTGAGCTTTTGAGATTCTTTTTTCATCTGGCAAATTCAGCTTTTTAAGGCATTCTTCTCCTCATTGCCTTTTTGAGCCTCTTTTGCCATTTGAGTTAGTCTATTTTTTAAGGTGTTATTTTCCTCAGTCAGGCTGTTGACTCTCATTTCATACTTTTCTTGCATCTTTCTCATTTCTCTTCCCAATTTTTCCTCCATTTCTTTTATCTGTTTCTTAAGGTCCTCTATGGCCTGTAACCCACTCATATTTTCATTTGGGGCTTTTGGTGCAGGAGTTCTGATTTCACTGTCTTCCTCTTGTTCCATGCTTTGATCCTTTTTGTTGCCAAAATAGGAGTGCAAAGTTGGGTTGCTGTATTTATTTTGCTTCCTTTGCCTGCTCATGTCTCCACTCAATCACTTGACCCTTGGGTTTTTGCTACAGTGGGTCTCTACCACCAAACAGGGGAGCTTCATCTCAAATGCTGGGGTTTTCTCAGCTGCCAAAGGCATTAGTTGGATGCCCTCTCTGAAGCCTCCACATGCTCTGGCTAGCTGGTCACACACCCCAGGACCTCCAACCTAGACCACAATCCAGATCCAAGCAGATTAAAGCAGGAGCAGTTACCCCTCAGACTGCTCACTTCCCCCCTTCCCCCCATCCTGCTCTGCGGGCCAGGAGCTGAAGCTGTCATGTGGGGGTAGCTGCACCTCTCACCCTGGGGGCAAAGGCCAATCACACTCTCAACTACTAGATCCCAAAATCCTCACTGCACTGACCTCTCACTTTGTTCTTGGCATCTATGTGTTGATAATTCTGGAAACTGCCACAGCTGCTGGTCCCTCTAGCCAGCAGCTGGTCAGGCCCGCCCTGGGGCTAAAACCTTTGGTTCCAGCAGGGACGGGGTTGGTTCCCAGAGCACTGTGCTGGCTGATTCCTGCCAGCCTGCTGGGCTGTCCTTAGCAGGAAGTTAGCTTCTCTGTGTCCTTTTGTGGGTTCTGTAGCTCCAAAGTTTGTTCAGAGTCCCCTTTTACATGAATTGGGAGAGGTGGAAGCTGGAACCCCGCTGAAGTCCTGTTTCTACTTGACTCCACCCATAAACACAAGACATCTTACAAAATTTGAGTCACCGGAAGTTATATTCCTTCAAACAGAGCACCCACCTCTAAGGGTATGACAACTCAAGTGGAGAGGGTGGCCATATGTGGCAAGGGAAAGAAAAGGAGAAGGAGACTAGAATCAAGAAGGAGACAAAGAAAGAGACAAAGACAAATCAGAGGAGACATCAAGAGTTGTCACTGGTCCACTTTAAGAACAAAGAATGAATAACAAACAGAAAAAGCTGATGATTCAGTTTAACTTTAAAAGGAAGCAGACTTGGGGTGGCTAGGTGGCAAAGTGAGTGTGAGTGCCGGCCCCGGAGTCGGGAGGACCTGGGATCAGTTCTGGCCTCAGAAAATCAGCACCCAAACATAAAAAATAACTAGCCGTGTAACCTTGAGCAAGTTACTTAACCCCAATTGCTTAAAAAAAAAAAAAAGGAAGCAGACCACCCTCAGCTTCTATTTTTCTTACTGGCCATGTAAATATCCTTCAAGACTCTTGCTGAAGGGATGGGGAAAGCAGTGATTGCCCTTTGACCACCTTAATCATATATCAATTGTTCCCACATGACAGCTAAAGCAGGGGGACTCTATGAAATAAGCTTGGAGTTGGATTTGTTCTATAAAACTTGGACTAAGTCAAAAGGTCTCACCCAAGGATCTAGAAGGCCAGAGGTAACCTCAAAGATGCAGGTTCCCCACCCCTGCTCCTAGGTCCAGTGGGTCTGCAATAGATTCTTATTGTTAGAATAACATACATATAGCATTAGGATGTGTTTTAAATTTATGTGACATTTTATCCTCATAAAGGATAACTTATAAGTTTTGAGAAGGCTTATAAAACTGCTTAAAAATAACAGAATTTCCAGAAGTCCATCAAATCATCCAAGTTAAAAAATTGTTAGAAAAATAGAATTGGGGCAGCTGGGTAGTACAGTAGATAGAACATCTGCCCCAGGGTCAGGAGGACCTGAATTCAAATCCAGCTTCAGACACTTAACACACACTAGCTGTGTGATTTAATTAAGTCACTTAACTCTGACTGCCTTAAAAGAAAAAAAAAAGAAAAGAAAAATAACAGCAATCAAATATAATTCTCATAGTCACTTGCCTTTGGATTAGAAAAATTTATCAACCTGCAATTATTCTCTATTGCCACTAGGTGGCATTTATCTAAATGTGGAATCATCCTCTAACTTGGTTTAAAAACACAGCAACCCTTCTTTTAGTAGAAAATAGTAGTATTGACAAAATTTCAGGTAGAGCATTTAGAGGATAGTCTTTACCTATATTTCTAATTACAAAAAAAAAAACTTTATTTGTTTATTAAGAGAAGTCCAGTAAGGATTCTACTTTACAATGCCTTGATTGCTGGCCTTTCTTGAGTTACAGTATTTTAAGATTTTTAAGAGTACATTGTTTCATACTCTATGATTGAGACTTTTTATGTACTTAACTGATCATTCACTTAGCCTGAATTAGGTTTAGGAGTTTTATTTATCTAAAATAATGATATACATATGGTTCCATGAGAGAAAGCAGTCCCAGTCAACTAGTCACTATTTTTTTTTTTTGACAGCACTGAAATTGATTTTTAATGATAAATTACAACTCGGACACAGGGCAGGTACTGGGACAAGAGCTGGATTGTCTGTGGGCTTGCATTGTGTTGATGGTCTGCTTAGGGGCTGGGGCTCCGGGCCCAAGGGCAGGTCTTCCCCAGAATCTCTCAGCCTTGGGTACTGGCAATCTGGGAGGGCAGCAGGTCCTTTCTGTTGCAAGGGAAGCAGTAGGGCGACTCCTTTAAACATAGTGTTGTTGTTGCTGCTGCTGTTTCTTGGTGGCTGCCTTGCTGGCCAGGTCCTTAGCCTTCTCAGTAGCTTCCAGAGCAGTTTCCTTCGCCTTTTCAGTTGCTTCCCTATCTGTTTCAACAAGTGTCTCAGAAGGACCTTCACCTTGCAGTTTGGCCAGGATGTACTCAAAGCCTTTGAAGGTCTTGGTCACATTACTTTTAAATCTAGCTAGACCAAACTCCTGTACAGCTCTGGAGACCCCAAACAAATTGGAAGAGACCCAGGCCTCCCGGCGGATTTCAGTCCAGCCGCTGTTTTCAGGGTTCACACAGTAAACATATCTTTCCTCCACCACCATCAGCCGGGCATGGTTGATGTTCCAGGTGAAAGTGGTCGTGGTGTGGTTCTGTGGATCCACTATAGAGTCCTCGAGGATGTACACCAAGTGGGCAACATTGGCAGGAAAGAAGCGCTCCGCCCAGCGGGGCATCCTGTTGGTCTTCCTTAGAAGCCGCCTGGACAGCAGCTTCTGATCGCGAGTTACCTCCAGGTGCACAATGTCCTCCGTCAGCACATGCTTGCTGTAGGGGTTAGGGTCAAACACTTGGTCCCAGGAGGTCCGGAGCATTCTATGCCCCAGGAAATACTTCATCATCGTCCCGGTGAGGGTCAGGGTCGGGGCAGTGTCAGGGGGCGCACAGCATTGGGGGGTGGGGGAGAGATGGGTCGCCGGGCTCGAGCTCTCAGTCACCGTCCCAAAGCCGCCGTCGCCGCCCCCGCCATGAGGGGGTGTCCAGCGGCTCGGCACTTCTGGCCGCAGCCCGACCCTCTCAGGCCCCCTACTATTTTTTTTTTAATCACAAGAAGTTTTCTTTTAAGTTTCGTTCAGTCACTAGTCTTATATGAACTTGCTCATCTAGTCATATCTGATTCTAGTTAAAGCTGTGACTGACTGAAAAACAGTAACAAAGAATTGGAGCAGTATTTCCAGTGAATCAATGTATTTGGTTGCCTGTCCCCATTTCATTCTGCTTTTCTTTTTCTTGTTTGTTTGTTTTTTGTTTTTGCTTTTTGTAGGGCAAGTGGGGTTAAATGACTTGCCCAAGGTCACACGGCTAGTTTTTTGTATTAAGTGTCTGAGGCCAGATTTGAACTCAGGTCCTCCTGAGTCCAGGCTGGACCCCCTAGCCGCCCCCATCCTGCTTTTCTTACTCTAATTCAATATAGAGTATTCTGAAGAAATTCTCATTAAGCAGGCTCAAGAGTTGGAAGGAGAAATGTTTAATCTACAATAGAACTACATATATGGAAGATGTCATAGTTATTAACTGTGTTGTCACCCTTTTGAAGCTAAAAGTCATTAAGACAATTAGTTGTGTTTGCCATAACCTATTCATTAATAAGTAATAAAACTAGCTAGCATTTATGCAGTACTTTAGGGTTGGCAAAATGCTTTACAAATATTATCTCATTTTATCCTCAGGACAACCCTGGGAGGTAGGTACTATTACTATCTTCATTTTACAAGGAGGAAACTGAGGCACAGAGAGGATTTGACTTGTCCAGGGTCACACAGTTATAAGTGTTCTTGAATTCAGGTCCAGCATCTTTCCATTGCCATTTATTCACCTTCAAAATGTGTCCATGTTGTGCTAGGTGGTAGAAAAGATCATCTGTCTCTCATGGAGTCCATTGGCATATAAACTTTTGAAAGTAGTGATTGTTACGCTTTTTGCCTTTGTATCTACAGTGACCAGCATGGTACCTGGAACATAGTAATGCACTCAATAAATGCATATTAATTGTTTGATTAGTTTAACTGATTAACTAATCAATTAGATTAGTTGAGGTGATAAGAGAAAAACACATTCAACAATATATAACAAGTTGGTGTTTAATGTTGTATAGTTTGGTGCTGATTATAAATCCTTAGGAATAGGGGCGTTTAGGTGGCACAGTGAACAGAGCACTGGCCCTGAAATCAAGAGGACCTGAGTTTAAAGCCTGCCTCAGACACTTAACACTTACTAGCTGTGTGACCTTGGGCAAGTCACCTAACCCTAATTGCCCCCCCACCAAAGCAAAATAAATAAATAAATCATTAGGAGTTCAGAGATAAAAAAAATAACAATATAGCATGAAATAAGGAATATTTTAAGAAGAAAGTGAAGTTGAGCAGGTCTTAAATTATCAATAGGATTTAGATAGGTGGAGAGGAAAAGGGAATTTAAAGAAGAGGGAACCAATAAAGTCAAAGACTTGGGTCAGAAGAGCTTAGCTTATAAGAGGAGGGTTTATGCTGACAAAAATGAAACATAGAAGTAAGATAAGCAGCTATAAAAAGTTTTGAAAGGTGGGGAAGGGATAACATTAGGAGTCCCAGCTGGAGGCTCAGAAACCCTTACTCTGAGTGAAAATTTTAAGTGTTAGTGTTGCTATGACATAAAACTCAAAATGTCATTGAAGAAGATAAATGTGCAAATATGGGGAGACATCTGAACTTCCATGACACGGAGTAACTAAAAGCAGAAAAAAGTAACTATATGAATGAAAGATTTAGTCAGATTGAACATCATCTATACGCTATTCATTAACTGTGGATAATCGCATGCAATTCTTTCTATAGGAACTCGTTAGTCATTTCCTAAAACATACCATAAACAGATATATAGATATATGTATATGTACACACATATACTTCACACCATGCATAAATTCACTGCTGAAAACTACAGCTCTAAAATGCAGTAACTTCAGTAATGTTTATTACTGTGTAATATTTACTTCAGTTTGTTCCAATATATCAGTCTATTTGGGGGGAAAAAAACAAAAAAACATACCATAAGTATGTGGTTCATTAACACCCTAAAAGAATACAGTTTACTCAATAATAATACACTTATCAACAGAACTGCTCTGGTCTTTCTCTGTTAACAGTAAGCTAGGAGTTTTCTCTTGATTAAGCAGGATTCTGATTGCAGGTGGGGGTGGTATTAAGAGAGATTGCAATTCAGGAGCTTAAAAAACAAATATGAAAAGATTAAATATCAGAAACAAAGCAGAGGGGGAAAACCAAGAAAAATAAATAAAAAGAAGAAGCCCTGACAAACATTCTGCCATCTGGAAACAAACCCATTCCTTTAGTTTTTGTTGTATGAAGAGGGTAAACAAAATTAAGCCACATTACATATTGTACCTAAACCTTTTCTGCAGGGTTTGCAAGAAAACAGGAAAGAGTTCATTTTAAACACTTATTCTAGGCATGCTGAGTGATAATTAGTTTCAGCACAGTAGTTTAGTAAAGAACAGTATGTAGAATGCCTACCCTTCCTCCCATTTTAGCAAAAAAAAAAAAAAAAACAAACCCCCCCAAAAAACTCTTGGAGAAGATGGCAGATTTAAAACAAAAGCTTGCCTCCTCCTCTTTATAGTGTCACCTTTTTTTTCTGCTTCAGTTTCAGAAACAAAGGATCTAGCGAATCACAGGCTCACTTACATGAGGTCCCCGATAGCCCTTCTCCTTGTAACGATGTGCATGAGTTTCCATCCTGTAGCCTAGTCTTTGTGCTCTACCATGAGCTTTGAATTAATCAGCAAAGCAGTTCTCTGGGTTTAGCTGTCACAAAAGAATAGTCAATGATAGGCACCTGAATGTCATTCTAATCCTTAGGCTCCACCCCTCTGAAAAGAAAGGAGGAAAAAATATCTGAATTTGAGCCGTTCCTGAATTCGTGGACAGTAGCTTTCAGCTGGGAGGATACTGCCTGATTGGTGATAATGACTTTTCTTTCTGCTGTACTTCCTTATTGAGATGGTTTTAATTCTTCTACTATGAAAACATGACTCTCCTCCTGAGTCACATGAAACAATCCAAAATCAAACCCTCAAATGTCTTTCCCACCGAAGCTTCATATACCAGATAGTTACTACAAGCACAACAAAGTACTAGACACTATGAAATACAGAACCAACTCAATTCAGTTACAGAACTATTTGTTTATATTTATAGAATCTATCAGAGAGGCTCAAGATAGATATGTGTATATTATAGGCCATAGTATATATAATAGTCTGCACACAGTGTATTCTGTGTGCAGAGACTAGGAAGGGTGCTGGGAGAGATACAAAGCTTTTTTTTTTTTTTTGAGGGCAATTGGGGTAAAGTGACTTGCCCAAAGTCACATGGCTAGTTTTTGTGTTAAGTGTCTGAGGCTGGATCTGAACCCAGGTCCTCCTGACGCCAGGGTCGGTGCTCTATTCACTGCACCACCTAGCCACCCCTGAGATACAACGTTTAAATAAGATATAGTCCCTACCATCATTCAGATTATAGGCTAATAGAGGGATACCACATATAAACAATTAACTGTAATGGATCTAGTTTTGTTCATTCATGTCTGACTCTCCATGACCCCATTTGGGGTTTTCTTGGCAAAGATACTGGAGTGGTTTGCCATTTCCTTCTCCAGTTCATTTTACAGATAAGGAAACTCAGGCAAACAGGGTGAAGTGACTTGCCCAGGGTCACATAGCTAATAAGTATCTGAGGCTAGATTAGAACTCATCTTAGATGCAGTCCTTCTGACTGCAGACCCAGTAGATCCACTGTGCCACCTAGCTGAAATCCCGCTTATAATTAAGCCTCTACTCTCCAGAGAATCACAAAGATACCAGTAAGCCTGAACAAAGCATAGGAAAGAGAGAGTGAAGATTAATATTTGTAAATCATTTCCCTTTCTTCTGTATGTGAATACTTGGGCACCTCACCAGCCTGAATTGGCCTTATCTATCATACATACACCTTAGTCTCCTCTCAGGGAATAGATTTTAACTCCATGTAGAAAGCATTGTCTGTATTCTTCTTTACAATATTATGGTGTTCTGTTTAAATGTGTTTTAGAAGTCAAATTCTGGTACAAGCTGAGATTATGGTAATTACAAACTCATTTAATTGAAAATTGACAGAGTCAGTCCAGATTGTAAAAATGTCAGAGAGACAATAGGGATTAGTAATTTGTTGTCATTCATTCATGCCAGATTCTTTTTTTTTACCTTTTTTTGCTTTTTAGAGTGGGGAAAGCAGGGCAATTGGGGTTAAGTGACTTGCCAAAGGTCACACGGCTAGTATGTGTCAAGTGCCTGAGGCTGAATTTGAACTCAGATGCTCCCGATTCCAGGACTGGCACTCTATTCACTGTGCCACCTAGCCGCCCCATCTTGCCAGATTATGACCCTGTTTGGAGTTTTCTTGGCAGAGATGCTGTAGTGGTTTACCATTTCCTTCTTCTGTTCCTTTTATAGATGGGGAACTGAGGCAGAGTTAAGTAATTTGCCCAGGGTCACACAGCTAGTAAGTATCTGAGGCCAGATCTGAACTCAGGAAGATGAGTCTTCCTGAGCTCTATCCATTGCACCACCTAACTAGGCATCCAACCAAACTAAGATTCCTATTGCTCTAACATTCTATGACCTATATTAATCTAGTTATATTGGAGGGTTGGGGAGCGGGGGGAGAAACTGAATCAGGTTACCAAGTGCATGAACCATAGGAAAATCTAGAAATATCCAAACCAGGGAACTTGTAGCCAATGAGGAAGTAAATCAGTAAAGTAAGGACTCCACAAAAGAATTGGTGTGGGGGAGAGAGGTGAAATAGGAAGCATTCTGAACCTCACTCTTAACTGGAACAAGGAGGTTAAAAGAGGAAAATAAAATAGAGATAGACAGAGACAGAGAGACATATGTACAGAGAGAGACAGAGACAGAATACTAAATTAAATTCAAGGAACATGAGTTAGGGCAGGATATAGGGGAAAAAAGTTTTTGGAAGACTAGGACCAAGCCAATGAATTGCAAGGACCAAATGCTGACCTCAGACAAGAAGTTAGTCCTTATGGTGAACTGAAAATTTTCTCCCTTTAACTTTTACTTTAACTTTTAGTCACTGAGTCTAATGCCTTCTGCAGTGAAGCAAAACAAGCATAATTGAAGACAAAGATCAAGTTCTCCTCTCTCCATTCCAATCCCAAATATCCTCTTTTCCAGAATTCTTCCAACTATCTCTTGTGTATTTAATTTCCTGCTCCCTCACAATTTACCCCTGTTCATTACTCTAGCCTGTGTGGATTTTTTAAAAATAGTACCTCATGAAAAGGCTTTTCAAAAAATAAAAACAAAAAACATTGGGGAAAAAGGAAAAGGAAAGGTCTATAATCACAATTCTAAGTGTTCTGGACAAAAAGGAAAGCAAGATTTTTGTCTTCTAGCAAGCCTAACCTTGTATTTGTTTTAGGGAGGGTTTGGAGGGGGGGGAAGGCAAGGCAATTAGGATTAAGTGACTTGCCCAAAGTCATACAACTAATAAATGTCAAGTGTCTGAGGCCAAATTTGAACTCAGGTCCTCCTGACTCCAGGGCTGGTGCTCTCTCTATTCAATGTGCCACCTAACTGCCCCCCTGACCTTATATTTGATTCAATTCAACAAACATGCATTAAGCACAAAGCATTGTTCTAAGTATTGGGAATACAAAGATGGAAATGAAAGAGTTTCTGTCCTCAAGAAATTTTTTACTTTGGGCAGAGGGAAGATTCAACACATATGTATGTATGTAAGCATATATGACATATTTCCAAATATTTGGAGGGAGTGGTGGTGGTTCAGAAAGGCCTCAAGTAAGAAATGGTACCTGAGCTGTGCTTGAAGGTGAGGAGAAGGGTGATAGAATAAATAAGACTGATAGATAGAATAAGGAAACAAGACACTTATGAATGAGAGTTTAGATTTTAGGGTAGCTTAACAAAAGGAAGGAGCAAGGAAGGAGAATGAAACAAATTAACTCTTCTTTGAAAAGGAATCCATAAATGAACTTTTACTCTTTAAGAGAATGGATGGGATAGAATGGGGTGGGGCAAGGGAAGAATTAATAGAGGAAAATAAATAATAGGAAAGAGAATAAGAAAGTAAATTCAATCAATGTGAGATTGAACAGGGTAAAAGTATAAGAGAAGGAAAGTGTGAGAGGAGACTGTGACTAAATAAGCATAAATAAAACTATTTGCAGGGACAAAGTGATGACTTAAAAAAAGAGGGGGAAAAAGGATGAATCAGTACAGAAGAATTATGTGCGAGAAAGCACAGACTTAACAATTATAGCCCTAATATGTGAATGGATTAAATTTTTCACAAAAATGAAAAAGACTGTCAGAGTTAATAAAAAAACCATTTTCTTCATGCAAGAAAAATATCAAAAATAGAAACAAAAGAGTGAAAATGAGGATATTTGGAAATGTACTCTGTTTTAGCCAATTCCAAAAAAGCAGGACTTGTAAAAAATTATTTCAATTAAGGCAACAGCAAAAATTCTCATTGTCAAGAAAGAGAAACAAAATAGCTGTATTTTAGGACTTAAGGAAGGATAAAGCATAGAAAGAAAAATAAAGACCAATTTTATTAATGCATATTGAAGCAAATTTTTAAAATAAAAACTCAGCAAAGATACCATCCATATCTTTGATACAGTTATATACTCCTAAAACTACTCACTTTGGACAAAAGTCCAAGTTGGATTTATACTAGGGATGCAAAGTTAGTTCAACATAAATAAAACAATTAGCTTAATTAATCACATAAACAATAAAAATCATATAATTATATCAACAGATGGAGAAAACACTTTCATCAAAATCTAGACCTTATTTATGTTTTAAAAAATTTAAAAAGTACCAGCACAGCAAGGTTCTTCTTGAATATGATTAAAATTTTATATCTAATATCAAGATCTAATATTATTTGCAATGGAGAAACACTGGAAGCTTTCCCAATAAGTTCTGGGATAAAGCAAGGATAGCCCCTCTATTATTTCACATTGTTTTAGTGAAATATGGAGAGAAAAATTAAATACATAAACATAACAACAGCAACACTAATACCTAGCATTTATGTAGTGTTTTAAAGTTTTCAAAATTTTGCGTATATATATAAATGTGCTTGTGTGTATACACACACACAAAAACACACATGCTCGCACACATACACACATATTACTAAAGAATTATCTGGCTCTAACCTTGAAGGAGCTTACTAGTTTATTCTCTGGATTTCTGGAGTAGAGCCTTATATTGTGATCAAGCTTTTTCACTGAAAGAAAATTGAGTTTTTTCTCACCTCTAAATTTCTCATCAATTTCTGGAACACATCAATCATCTCCCTATTCATACTCATAGAGGTTGGGTGACATGGCACACAATGTCTCCGGGAAACTTACTATTATATTAGCATAAAAATATCTCAACTGAATAATATACTGAGGGGCTTCTCTGCAGGGCCCAAAAGCTGTAATTATAAACTCCTTCTAACTCCTCTCCTTGTTCTTTCCTCATGTCTAAGCTCTCTGGTTTCTTTAAATACACCAAACTTGTTTTCACTGTTTTCACTACAATAGCCCAGGGCAGAAATACCTAGGCAATCTGGCAGCTTTGTGACAAGTAGGGGTGGGGGAAAGAAGAGAGGATAAAGCTTAATCTTGCTGAACAAACACCTGGAGCTTCCCCATCTTCAAAAACAAATGAACATAGCTACTTTAAATAACTATTCTTACTGTATGATTCTTGTAGCACTATCTTTCACCTGCAGGTCTTTTTCCTATTAATCTTTAATATAGGCAATGAAAATGTTGTGGAAATGCAGGACAGCATCTGTGTCCTGAAAATAACCATTTCTTTACTTGTGTGTCTGCATATCTTTTCAGACTACGGAAGACTTCTTTAACTTCCTTAAGAATAAGACATTTTGGTCTCTGTCAGAATTGCAGAAGAGCTTTCCTATAGCTGCCCTCAAATAAAAATAGATTGCCAGGAAAGAAGGTTCACAATTGCAGCAGCTGGTAATTGTTTCGTTATCTTAACTGAGCTAAACTTTAAGGTTGCATCCCTGCAGATTTAAGCAAGATAGGAAGATGAGAAGAGACTCATTTCATTTTTTAAGTAGCCACTGAGTCATCTGATGGGAAAGAGTTGTCATAGGTATAATTAGAATGCTAAACTGGATTTGTGTGTATATAGCAAAATAATTAAGTGAAGCTGACCTGCCATGAAGCTTGTTGAGGGGGAAATCTCAATCCAGGGATGGAAAAGAGATTAAATTAGTGAGAAACTTGGGTGGATGGGTGTTAATGAAATATATTCATGGGATTCTGAGTACTGATCCTATTAATTGAGAGTATTGAAGTAACACATAGCTGCTTCTAAATTCTTCAATCCTGATTTGGGTTTAATCTACCCAAACTGAGGTTTATGAACCTCTAATCTCTCAAATTCTTCCTTCTCATACCAATTGTTATTAAATCACTTGTTTGCATCTCAGGCAAAAAAAAAGAAAGAAACAACACTATTTAAGTAGAATGCAATTTAGTAAGTCACCTAGCATTTATCAAGCACCTACAATGTGCTGGGTACTGTGTGAAGTTCTGAGAATACAAAGAAATGGGAAAAAAAATCCAGTTCATATTCTCAGGGAGCTTACAATCTAATGACAGAAATAGCAGGCAAACAACTATATTGTAATTATTGTTGTCCAGCTATTTCAGTTGTATCTGACTCTTCATGACCCCATTTGGGGTTTTCTTGGCAAAGATACTGGAGTGGTTTGCCATTTCCTTCTCCAGCTCATTTTACAGATGAAGAAACTGAGGCAAACAGGATGAAGTGACTTGCCCAGGGTCCCACACCTAGTAAATATCTGAGGCTGAATTTGAACTCATGAAGATGAGTCTTTCTAATTTCAGGCCTGGTACTCTATCTGCTGCTCCACCTAGTTGCAAGCAACTATGTACAAACAGAAATAAATTGGGGATAATCTCAGAGAGAAGGCATTAAGATTGAGGCAGAGTGGGGAAAGTGTTTTGAAGAAGATAGGAGTTTAACTGAGACTTGAAGAAAGTTAGGGAAGGTGAGTCAGAAATAAAGAGGGGAAAGTTTTCTAATAATGAGGGACAGCCAGTAGAAATTTCCAGAGTTGGTAGATACAATGTGTTATTCAAGGAACAGCAAAGAAGCTAGTGTCACTGGACTGAACAGTATGTGAAGTGAGTAAGGTGTAAGAAAACTGGAAAGGTAGGAAGAAGCGAGGTTATTAAGAGTTTTGAAAGCCAAACAGGATTTTGTATTTAATCCTGGTGGGATTAGGTAGTCACTGGAGTTTACTGAACAGGGAGGTGATACGGTCAGATGATCAATTTGACGTCTGAATGGAATACAGAGTAAGGAGAGACTTGAGGCAGGCAGACCAAGTAGCAACTATTGAAACAGTCCAGGTGTGAGATGAGGAGGGTCTGTACCACACTCAGAAGAGAAGGGGGCATGTGTGAGTGAAGACAACTATAATAGGACTTGACTACTTAGTGGATATGGAGGGTGAGAAACCTTCACTTTCACTCAAATAGTCAAATTGGCTCTGTGATCTCATTGATTTTACAAGATGCAATCCCCATTCCATCCATACCTACCCATCCTGTGTGATTCTTTTTCATATCCTTCCATAAATTTGTCATGGGGGCCTACCCAGTATGCTGGAAGTTCTTCTGGATTTCAAGCTCTTGGACTGTCCACCAGTTATAGCTACCTCTTACCATGTAGTGACCTTTTCTTTTTATCTCATACATTTCTCTGCTAATAACCTTTCCCAAGGGGTGGAGCCAAGATGGTGGAGTAAGCCAAAGTTTCCCAACATTCCCCACTAAACCACTTTTAAAAAGTGAGTCAAACTGAATTCAAAGCAGATAACCAACAAAAAGTCACAATAAGTCTTTTTTTTTCTAGCCCAGGACAGCTTAAGAGGACAGAAAGAGAGTCCTACAGACACTGGAGTGGGAGCTGGTTAGAAGTGTGGAGTAGCAGAAGGGAAACCAGTTGTGGGTCTTAGAGGAAGCAGCAGGAGTGGTTCTGGGAGTGCTCAATACCCAGACAGGGTAAAGGGACTGAACACTTGGCCAGGCCACCCCTGTGCAAGCACTGGGAGAAGGAGTGGGTACCATATGGCAACTCCATTGTCCATTATCCAGTTCTGAGCCACAGTTCCAGGACAGAGAGTTGTATGCCCAAGGAAGCAGGGGCCCTCCCTGGGAAATGACCATAGCATAGGCCAGGAAGACAATGACTAGACTTTTCCCCATATCACACCACCTTGGAAGCACCAAAGAGGCCCCCAGACCCAGCTGTGAAAAGAGCAGAACATAAAATCCAAATGCTCAGGATAGTGACCTCAATCTCCTCCAAAGCTAAGCAAAGCCTCACTCTAACATAAAGGTCAAAGTCAAGAAATGGGCTGGGGAAATAAGCAAATAACAACAAAAAAAGAGCCTGACTATAAAAAGTTACTATGGTGACAAGGAAGCAATAAAGCCAACTATTCTAACTTTCTTTGCCTCTCTAAGAGGTACCTGTGAGTTATCTTTCCATAAAGCTGGAAATTTTTTCTTTGCTTTACTTTACAGCAAGAATATCAAGATAAGATTCATTTTTTTTTCCCAATAGTATGCCCATTCATTAATCCTTGGACCAGGATTTCACATTTAAATACCAATAGCCATGTTAAAGTTTATAGGCAATCTAAAAATTGTGTGATTCTTAGCACTATCAGCCCATCTGCATGGCATTATAAATGACTTTAAAATTTTTCTTTGTTTCATAGGTTTCCAGAGACAAAGAATTCCTCACCAAATGGCCAATCAACTAGCGGTGATCCTCTCTGTACTTAACTAGATTGGTCTTTGGTTCCAGGACAATACCCTTTTTAGCATTGGTAGAACTTGTCAGGGTTTATACTTTGCTGGCACAATGTAAAAGATATTTCTTGTTATCTTTGAGTATACAATAAAACAAGCCTCCAATTCCTTTCTCTCCCTTGACAATCCAGAGTCAATTCCATGTAAAAATGAGGCATTGAAACAAGACTTGATGGAGAATCACTTTCACATCGACTTCTTAAATGTCCCCTCCACCCTCCAGGAATAAACAGAACCAGGGAGATTCATTCTTTAGCACAATTTTCCATAATAAGGATTTCTTCACTGATTTGAGATGCTAAAGTTCAACATTGGAAATTGAACTCTAGAGAGTGATTTGATCACCAAGAACTCAGGATTGCATGCTCTCAAATACCTTTGGGACATTATAAATCTGAGGCACTGCATTCCAGAATTTCAATATGTAACTTGCTCTTGGTCTTTTTCTGTCCCTTCCATTCCACTCCAATTAAAAAAAATACATAACAAATATGCATGGTCAAGCAAAACAAATTCCCACCTTGTCCATGTACAAAAATGTATGTCTCATTTTACATCTTCTGTCAGGATGTTAGTCAAAACTCATTAAGTGGGGCAGCTAGGTGGTGCAGTGAATAGAGCGCTGGCCCTGGAGTCAGAAGGACCTGAGTTCGGAGCCGGCCTCAGACACTTAATCCACACAAACAAAAACCTAGCCGTGTAACCTTGGGCAAGTTACTTAACCCCAATTGCCCTAAGGGGCGGCTAGGTGGCGCAGTGAGTAAGAGCGCCGGCCTCGGAGTTTGGATGACCCGAGATCAGATCCGGCCTCAGAAAATGAGCACCCACGCATAAATAATGACTAGCTGTGTAACCCTGAGCAAGTTACTTAACCCCAATTGCTTTAAAAAAAAACAACAACTCATTAAGTGCCTACCAAGTGCCAGATACTGTGTTAAGTGCTAGGGATACAGAGAAAGGCAAAAGACAGTCCCTACTCTCAGGGAGCTCACAGACTAATAGAGGAGACAACATGCAAACAAGCATGTACAAACAAGATATATTAAAGAGGATACTGAAATGCTCCTTTCAGAAGGTGGGATTTTAGACAGAACTTAAAGGAAGCCAGGAGGCAGAGATGGGGAGAGAAAGAACTCTAAGCATGGTAGACAGCCAGTGAAAATGCCTAGAGCTGGGAGATGGAGCATCTTGTGAAGGAACCATAAGGAAGCCAGTGTCATTGAAACACAGAGTCTATGGAGAAGAGTAAGATATAAGAATACTGGAAAGGTAGGAAGGGCCAAGATATGAAGGGCTTTGAAAGCCAGAGTATTTACATCTGATCCTGAAGGCAACAGGGAGCCCATGAAGTTTATTTAGTGAGGGAGTCAAGGAACAGGGGGTACAATGGGTGATACAGTCTGACCTGTCCTTTAGGAAAATCACTTGGACAGTTGAATAGAGGATGAACTGAAGTGGGGAAAGACTTATGGCAGGGAGGCCAATCTATTGACTATTGCAATAGTCCAGGTATAAAGTTGTAAGGGCCTGCACCAGAAATGGTAGCAGTGTCAGAGGAGAGAAGGGGACGTATGTGAGAGATATTATGTTATGAATGGCAGGACTTGGCAACAGATTGGATATGGGGATGTGAGAAAGAGTGAGAAGTCAAAAATGACACCTTGGCTGAGAGCTTTGGGGGCTGGGAGGGTGGCAGTACCTCAGTAGTAGGAAGTAGGTAGAATAATCAGCAGTCCTTTGGAACCATGGCTGTTCATTGCATTGATCAGAATTCTTAGAATTCTAAAATTTGTTTGTCTCTTGTAAAAACTGTTCTGATTCTGTTCCACTTCACTTTGCATCAGTCCATACTGATCTTCCCAGGTTTCTCTGAACCTATCCCTTTTCTCATTTCTTATGGCACCAGAGCATTTCACTACATTTATATGCCATAATTTGTTTAGTCATTTTCTAACTGATGGTCAATCCCTTAGTTTCCAGTCCTTTGCCACCACAAAGACTTACTATAAATGTTATTACATATATGTAGCAGATTCTAGATTTTTAACTAACTCCACAGACTCCTGGGATAGTGCTCTTTCTATTATACCTATATTGCCTTTTTTTTTTTTAAAGCAATTGGGGTTAAGTAACTTGCTCAAGGTTACACGGCTAGTCATTTGATTTATGCGTGGGTGCTCATTTTCTGAGGCCGGATCTGATCTCGGGTCATCCCAACTCCGAGGCCGGCGCTCTTACTCACTGCACCACCTAGCCGCCCCTTTAGGGCAATTGGGGTTAAGTAACTTGCCCAAGGTTACACGGCTAGGTTTTTGTTTGTGCGGATTAGGTGTCAGAGGCCGGCTCCGAACTCAGGTCCTTCTAATTCCAGGGCCGGCGCTCTATTCACTGCGCCACCTAGCCGCCCCTATATTGCCTTTTTTAAAAAATGATGCCAAGCACTCAGAGAGCCCTGCAAAAATTAAAGCAATTGTCTAATATTGAGAAAGGATTGTACATTTCAGGACTTGCCTCCTTGCATGCACTACTATGTTCTTGTGTCCAGAAATAAGAAGCAAAAGTGGAAAGAGTATTGGATTGACTGTCTAATTGACTAAGGCAATACTGTCTACTGTTATTAGGAGACTAGAGAAGACCAAGATTAGGACAAACACCAAAGGATGTAAAATGTTCTTAAAGACATGTTTATCACAAAGTTCCATTTGTTCTAATGAAGGTGCTAAGTGCTATAGTAATTTTGGACATAATTGAAATCTATAGCTTCAGTTGTAGTTTTGAAGGAATGCTTCACAAAGCCCCAAGCAAAATAAGTCCCCATCAGAACAGTTCTAATATGCAGCTATTGTTGCTACATAGATCTAGAAATTGAATCATGGGACTGAAGGATGGTGAGACTGATGATTATTATATGGGTAATATGGGTTAAATGGATGCCATAACTGATAAACTACTGACCTTTTCATATATAGCTTCTTTCCACCAGAGGCTTCCGATGGTGCCGCTGATCTGATCTGATCAGATCTGATCCAGATACTTACTAGCTCTGTGATCCTGGACAAAGGAGATGCCTATCAAGTGCAGAATGGCTGAGCAAATTGTGGGGTATGAATGTGATGGAATACTATTGTGCTATAGGAAATGATGAATGGGACAGTTTCAGAGAAACCTGAGAAAATTTATATGAACTGATGCAGAGTTAAGTGAGAAGATCCAAGAGATCAATTTATACAATAAAGACAATATTGTAAAGATTATGAACTTTGAAAGACTTAGCAAATGTAATCGACACAATGACCAGCTACAAGTCCAAAGGACTCACGAAGAAACATGCTGGCCACCTCTAAATAGAGAGTTAATGGACTCAGAGTGCAAAGCAAAACATATTTTCTTCTCTCCCTCTCCTTCTCTCTCCCTCCCCCTTTCTCTCCCCCTGTCCTCCTTTTCCTCCCTCCGTGTCTCTCTCTCTGTCTCTCTGTCTCTCTCTCTCTGTCTCTCTCTCTGTCTGTCTCTCTGTCTCTCTCTCTGTCTCTCTCTATCTCTCTCCTCTCTCTTCATGACTAATGCAGAAATTTGTTTCACGTGGCTATACATATTTGCAATGGGTTTTGTTTTCCTTTTCATCTCAATAAGTGAGGAAAGGAGAATACTTTGAAGAAGAGAATTCAGAACTGAAAATAAACTAAAATTGATTTGTTTTTTTTCAAGGGTCAGAAGCAGATTCTGTGCTCCAGGTCTAAGGTTCCCACTCCCCCTCTCTGCTACTGGACACTGACCTTGCAGGAAACATTGAGTAGAAATATAGAGTTGGGGGAGGTGGGGTAGCAGGGAATGCTTGCTAACTCCAGTATCAAGGATGTATTGTCTAGCCCCATCCCTGAGGACATTTTGTTAGCTCCTGGGGTAACTGGGGAGGAAGCCTGGTGGGGAGGTTTTGAACCTCAATGCCTAAACTATATAATTTCTTAAACTCTTTAGTTTGGAACATGCCTATAGACTGATTACTAGCTGCCTAGGTTTGGGAGGTGTTTACAGTATATAGTCTATGAGGTAACTGTCTTAAAATATTTTATTTTATTTCTTTTGCTTCTTCAGTCATGAGTAAAACTGTACATAGTTGGGGCATCTAAGCGGCACACTAGATAGAGCACAGTCCCTAGAGCCAGGAGAACCTGAGTTCAAATCCAACCTGTATCCAGTTCAACCATGCTTGACTCTATCATGCAATGCTTAAATGATTGGAGTCTAGTGGAATATTAACTAAAGGAAATTTTCCCATGTAGACCACACCATTAAAATAATCAGATATGTCCTGCCACAATTCAAAAGATACCAAACTAAGGAGACAGAGGTCACTAACCTGAGAGCCAAAGAACACATAACCTCCAGAGTGATTGCAGGACTACCCAGAACTTGGTCCAGCTGCTGAGTTCAATATATTGATGCTAGCCTGTGCTGTAGTGGTACAAGCTCATCCCAGAACCCTTAATGAACTCCAACGTTTTGAAGGACATTCTTATTGTTCAAATGCAGCACCCAGAACCCGAGCAGATTTCTCCAGGTATAGTCTGCCCAGCCCTGAATAGACGTTTGTTCTGAACACTGTCTATTAATTCAGTTTGGAATCACATTAACCTTGTCTGTAGCCACAGCACACTTTTGATTCTTAATGCGCTTACAGTTAACTACAGTCTCAAAAATTTAGCCACACTTCTTCCATACAGTTTGTGCACATGGTATTTTGAACCTAAATGCAGGAGTTTACATTAATCCTTGTTAAATTTAACTTTGTTACAACCATTTTATTGGTCTTCCTCAAGGTATTTCTGGATCCCAATGACAATAATTTTTTTAAAACCCATCACTATACATTAAGTACTATGTTAATTTAAAAAATCCGGAGCTCATGAACCAGTCTGTGATCCACAGGGCTTACTCATAGCAAACTGTTTCTGATCTGAAAAACGAGCATGCTTCCTGCTCTTCCTACTTAACATCTCCACCCAAGTCATTTTTCTCAAAATCTGCCTTTCCCATGTTTGTATTCTCTCTTTGTTTGAATTAGCTAATGCCCAGCATTGCCTTAATTGTGTGTTTTCAGAATGGAAATCCAACTTGATGTGCCTTAGTAAAGACCCACTACTTCCTCTTTAAAAAAATCCATGACCTTTGGTAGATCTGATGAGCTACCTGGAGAGTTAGGCAATTACAATGCAGGCATTCTAAGCTCTGACTAGAAGTGCCATGGGCAAATGCCCAACAAAGGTTTCTCTGATGGAAGATCAACCTCCTTCCTCCTCTTTTGTGGACAGATGAGTCACACCTAAAACTCTTGTAACCAAGACCCAGATGTATTCTCCTTTCCTGAACCTCTCGCCTTACTGCTTCAGTTCTCCCATGCTCCAAGTTGAGAGGTATTTTGTGCTATGCCCTGAACTTTGCATACTGTGAGTTAAAGCACTCAGTAATTAATAGCCAATCGTTTACTTCTAGATTGTAGGATTAGATATTCTTTATTATTCCTTTGTCAAGTTCCATAACAGTTATGAAGGACAAGTGTCTACTGGTGATGAAATGGACAGAGTGTCAGGCTGGTAGTCAGGAAGACCCAAATTTAAATCCAGCCTGAGATATTTACTAGCTGTGTGATCCTGGATAAGTCACTCAACCTCTTCCTGCCTCAGTTTCCTCAGCTCTAAAATGGGGTTAATAGCGGCATCTCCTTCCCATGGTTGTTGTAAGGATGAAATGAGATAATATTTATAAAGTGTGTAGCACAGTGACATACAGTAAGCACACTTCTAAATAATAAATAAAATAAATTTGAATAAGTTATATTATATAAAATATATTTATATAACTATATATAAAATTATAAATTAATAAATAAAAGTAAATGTTTATTTCCTTCCTTCCTTCCTGTATTCAAAGCAGTGTTGGGTGTTGAGGTTAGGGAGACAAGGTTTAGGTAAGATCTGGTCCATATCCTCAAGAAACTTGAAATCTAACAGTCCCACTTTAATTGTTCAGTGAATTAGTTATCTTTCCACCTGATTTATCATCCATAGATTTGATAAGAAGCATCTAAGTTTTCAGAAATAGAGGCTTATCCCACTCCATTAGAGACCTAGAGAAAGTTTTGTATTAACTGTCCTTACAATGTTTTTTGAGAGTAATAGTAGCTGCCCTATGGAGACTGTTAACATGTGATCTCCAGGACTATTGAAGGGAACTGAAATAAAACACAGTCCAATATGCCAATTAAATGCGTTTATTGTCTGGGAAAAGGCTTGTAGGGGAGACATCCTATAAGGGAGCAGAGAGGTAGAGAGAGTTCTTCAGCTGCACAAAGGAGAGAGAAAAGGGAGGGAGATAATGTAGTTTCTAGAGGCTTTTGGAGGAGGAGTGGGGGTTTAAGGGATAAGACATCTGTAGACAGATGAGCCAGGGAGTAAGGTGTTTGGAAGGTTCCAAATCTTTAGCTGCTGCTCAAGGCTGCCTTGAGTTGGTCAGGGCTTGTCCAACCTCCATAGCCATATCCAAATTTATCTAAAGTTCATTTCTCAAAGGATCACTGGTAATGTCAAGCAGCTCTGAGCTTCAGAAATCCTCCTAATTGGCTGGAGGTTGTATAACTCCATTGTCCTGCTCTGGTGGAGAAGGGAAGTTGTAGCATAGGTCAGTCATTACAGAGCTCATGTCCACAGTACCCAACCTGCCGTTTTGCGCAGAAATTGGGGAATGCTGTTATTTCTTCTCTTTCTCCTTTTCCTTTTCCTTTTTCTTTCTCCTTTCTTCTTTTTTTTTGAAAAGCTGGGACAATTTACTTTTTGTTCCAGGCAGTTTTCATTTTTAATTTCTTGAAATATAGCTCTAAAAAAAATTCTTTTTGGGGTGGCTAGGTGGCGCAGTGAGTAGAGCGCCGGCCCTGGAGTCAGAAGGACCTGGGTTCAGATCTGGCCTCAGACACTTAACCCACACAGACAAAAACCTAGCCGTGTGACCTTGGGCAAGTTACTTAACCCCAATTGCCCTCAAAAAGGGGCGGCTAGGTGGCGCAGTGAGTAAGAGCGCCGGCCTCGGAGTTGGGATGACCTGAGATCAAATCCGGCCTCAGAAAATGAGCACCCACACGTAAATGCCGTGTAACCTTGAGCAAATTACTTAACCCCAATTGCTTAAAAAAAAAAATTCTTTTTAAATGCTCATTGTGTTTTAAATGGGACTACATGACTATGCATTAAAATCTAAATCAAATCTCTGTGGCTCACTATTTAGGTTTTGATGGCTTAAAATAAGTGTAAATAGAAATTATTTTGACCAGAAACTCTTAAGGTTTTCCCCTCCCTCTTCCTTTTCCCCTTTTTGTGGTGACAGATTGAGCCATCTTACCCAGCCCTAAGTCACTGAATGGGAATGGCCTCAGACAAACCGAAAGACCTTAATTTAGAAAGGCTAAGGTCACCTACTGCATCTTGGGTCATTGATGGTGTCTTGACCTTTGTCTGGCTGTTGTACTTCTATGCCTCTGGAGGAGAGAGTGAGGCCTACAACTTTGGACAGCTCTGCCTCACTTAAATCCAATTCACCCACAAGTAAATACATCACCTTCATGATGTCATTGGTCCTCTTGAAGAATGACTAACAAACAACAACAGATGAATTATAAGGTCCCTTCTAATTCTTAAAATTCTATGATCTTCAAAGAAAGAAGAAAAGATCCCATATGTACAAGAATATTTATAGAAACCTTTTTTAAAGTAACAAAAAAGTAGAATCTATTGCAGAAGGCTACCAAGCTATGGTATATGAATGGAATAGAAGAACATTGTGTTATAAGTAATGATAAAATACTTGGAAAGACTATGAAGTGATACAAATGAAAGAGAGCAGAACTAGAACAATTTATACAATGATGACAACATTATAAAGAAAAATAACAAGCTTTGGAATTCTGATCAGTGCAATGATAATCATCATTCCAGGAGAATCAAAGATAAAGCACACAATTCACCTCTTACCAGAGAGGTAATGAGTGCAGAATGAGACCTCCATTTTTTGGATATGGCCAATGTGGGAATTTGTCATATTTATTCTGAGTTTTTTCTTTTTCTTTTATTATTATTGTTTAGTTGGGGACAGGGAGAGTGAGAGCAGGAGGGAGAAATAATAACCATTTGTAATAAAAAAAAGACAAAAAAATATATGATTTTATTAGTCCAGACTTGACACATGATAATTCATGTACAGTTAATACGAAGGTTTCCCAAACATGTCTAACAGTTGTTAAAGTTCTGAAAATAAGCTATCAGAGCCTGACATGGTGATATTTAGTTTTAATATGGAAGAAAATGACTAATAGGAATACAGAGATCAAATTATGTCCTGAGAACAGGGGGCAACATACAATTTCTAAATTTAAAAAAAAAATTACAAAATAGGAAATTATCAGCAAACAAACTTTCCAATACACAGAAGTCAGAAAAAAAGGATTCTACATGACATTGTGAATTTATTAATGTGACTTTTTACAAAATATATATTAAATGTAGGATGGCCATACAAACTTTGCTCTTCTTGTCTGTGTCTACTTCTCAGTTTTCCTCTGTATTTTTCAAATGCTCCCTTGATGCTTTTTTCTTCTTCTTTAAAAAAAAATCACCATCACTACCCCCTAATCTTTTTATCTAACATTTCCTGGTCATCTCCCCCTACCCTCACCTCCCCAATAAAAGTTTTCCTTTGTAACAAATCAGTTCAGTCAAGTAAAACAAATTTGTAGAACACACAATTTTTTCCTAGCAAAGATTCTTTGTGTCCACCCTGTAGAAGTGACATGACCTCTGTTTTTTGGGTTTGGGATTTTTTTTTGCTTTTTTGGAGGGGGAAGGGCAGGGCAATTGGGGTTAAGTGACTTGCCCAACATCACATAGCTAGTAAGTGTTAAGTGTGTGAAGCTGGATTTGAACTCAGGTCCTCCTGACTCCAGTGCAGGTTCTATTTACTGCGCCACCTAGCCTCCCCATGACCTCTGATTTTTTGACTACCGACTCAAACAAGTTGAATCTTACCTGAATTCCCCTGTTTCAGATAAATAGAAATGTGTTCCAACTAGCATCCTAGACTGAAATGATGAACAGTTCACTTATGTAGATGTACACATATCTACATCATTATATAGATAAAGTCTTCCTAAGTTCTACAACCCATCCTATCTCTCCCTTGTCTAAGATCTGAGGCAATGGTTTTCTTTATCACTCATTTTAGCACTTAATTATCTCCTGTTGTGGTTTAATTACTTTTGTGTGTGGTTCTTGTCTTCCCAACTGGATTATTTTTTTTTAAAGCAATTGGGGTTAAGTAACTTGCTCAAGGTTACATGGCTAGTCATTATTTATGCATGGGTGCTCATTTTCTGAGGCCGGATCTGATCTCGGGTCATCCCAACTCCGAGGCTGGCGCTCTTACTCACTGCGCCACCTAGCTGCCCCTTCCCAACTGGATTATAAGCTTCTTGAGGACAGGAACCATGTTTTGGATATCTTTATATCATCAATACCCGGCATAGTTTGGAAAACACAGTAGATGCTCAATAAACATTGGGTTGAAAAGGAGACTTTTAAATTTCTCTGTGGTTGGAGGGAAGTTGTAAATTTATACAGTTCTGGAAGCTGCTAGGCTATCCATCACTGTCACTGTCAGTGGAGAGGATAAGCTTAACATTATTTCAAGAGAAAATAAAGGGTATATTGACAGGCTGCCATTCTGATTGTAAGTGGCATGGAAAGTAAAATTTCCACACTGATTGAATTCTAACAAATTTGTTCTGTGAAGTTTCGATTTAGCCAAATAGTCCCATTTGAGGACCTAGAGGGCCACATGTGGTCTCCAGGCCGGAGGTTCCCCACCCGTGGTCTACACTAACTACTAGGAACACAAATACAAGCAGAAGCAAAGTCTCTGCCCTCAAGGAGCTTACATTCTGATGAGGAAGATAGCATATAAAAGGAAGATGAAAAGGGGAAGAGGGGAGACTAAGGTACCAAGGTAGAGTATGGTAGAAATCAAGAGTACAGCTTAGAGAAGGACTGACCTAGGCACCCCCCCTTAAATGGAAGTTCTGGGGGAATACATTCAATCAGAGGAAGAGGCAAGAAGACAGGAAAGTACTTCTAATATGTGAATTCTCAAGCTGGAGTGAGGAAATTTTCATGATGAAGAGCTGGGGCATGGTTGAAAAAATCCAGGGCATAACCTAGAAAGAAGAGTTTCCAGCCAAAATCCTGATAGCTGCTCAAAATCCCCTTTACCAGCTAGTGCTTAATCTCAGATATTTTAGTTTAAGATTTGGATCCCAACTAAAATGCAAATCCCTCATCACTTAGGGCAAGTACCATAAACTGTTATCACCATTCATTTATATCTTAAGGTAATACAGAGAAGGTTTTGATATAGGAGAAAAGGGGGAAAGAACAAGTTTGTTCATCTGGAACTGTCCAGAGAGTTTCGATAGACTGGAAGAGAATTGAAGTCATAGGGTCCAAAGACAAAGACCCAGCCCACCTTGACACAATGGATAAGGGCTGTACCATATTTTGAATCACTGAGGATAGATAGTAGAAGAACCTCAGGAGAATGCTACTGCTCTATGACCGTGGGTAGACTCTAAGATATCTTAGAAATATCTTAGAAATCAACTCATTCCTTCCAATGCACAAGTGAAGAAGGCAACCCTGTCTTTCTCAACCCCAAGACTTACAAAGGAAAAGTCAGAAATTCTTTTTTTCAAAGGATGCTGTCTCCTTCCCACCCTGACTTGCCTCCCCTTCCTCTCTCCCCCAGTCTCATTTTACTCTTATCTGACACGGATATGACTTTAGTCGAGACAGATTGTGAAGGAAACACCAAGAAGTTGCTAGAATGAATGAAAAAAAATCCCCTTTTCAGACTACACGTTTTCACCAATATCAACCAGCCTTAATAAATCATAGGACATAGTCAAGTTAAGAAGTGGAAGTAAGGTATACATCTGTGTTCTGCCTAGTGATTTGCCATTTCCTTCTCCACTCAATTTGCAGATGAGGAAACTGAGGCAAACAAGGCCTCAGTTTTGCCCAGGGTCACAGAGTCCAAGGTCAGATTTGAACTCAGGAAGATGAGTCTTCCTGACTTTGGGCAGAGTACTCCATTCACTGTACTATCCAACTGCCCCTGACTATTAGAATAGCTTAATCTAATTAGTTTCTGGGTCTCAAGTGAATTTTTTAAAGCACAGGTCTGGCTATATCATCCTCCTAGTCAATATCTGGTCACTGGACCCAAATGACTCCAGAGGAGAAAATGAGGCTGGTGACTTCACACAGTCCACCCTCACTTAAATCCAATTCACTTGCAAGTCATGGCATCACCTCCCTGATGCCATGATCCTCTTACAGAACAAAGGACAAACAACAACAATAACCCAGTCTGTAAACTCCAATGTCCCTCTTACTTCCAAGATAAAATGTAGTGATCTGGCCAATAAAATCCTTCATATCCTGACCCCTTGCTACATTTCCAATCTCTTTACTCTTTGTTCTCTCCATCTACTCTACAATTTAACTATCCTGGTTAACTTGCCAGTAATTTTTGCCCTTTTCTGGGTTTTAAAAGTGTCATCGAAGGTCTCTGGTTTAAACCATGGTTCTTTGTGACCTTGGCCAGGTTATTTAACCTCAATTAGCCTCATTTTCCTCATCTGTAAATTGTTGTTGTTTGATTACATGAGATTTCTTCTCACTTGAATGATCCTGTGATCCTGGAAATAGTTGGCATTTCTCATTCCTCTTGTACCATTGGCAGGTCTATAGTTAAGGTCACCCTTATATATGGGTTTATATGGATGCCATCTATCACTATCTAAGGCCTGAGGTTCTCTATATCTGAGTGAGGCAAAGAGAAAGGGAAGCAGAGGAGCAGTGCCCAGAGGGTTTACTATTGCCTCCTAACACTTCATGGTAGCCTTAGCAATCTAGTGCTAACCACTACCCACTTCCACCAAGCTCCCTCCTCCCTTACAAATGTTTCTTATTATCTGGTCATGGCAAAATCTGTTTTAAACAGTGATGGATCCTGATAGACCTGGAAGACAGCATTACTTTGCCATTGGGAAAAGTGAAGTCTAGAATAGGGTCTGCAAACTATATGACCTGAAATGCCAAATCCTGCCAAGCCTATTTTTGTACCGCCAGGTAAAAATAAAGTTTTACTGTATTTTTTTTTCTTTTTGGAGGGCAATTGGGATTAAGTAACTTGCCCAAGGTCACACGGCTAGTTAGTTTTACTGTATTTAAAAATACAAAATTGTATTTAATTGTATTTAAAAATACAAAAATCATTCTTGGTTCTCTGACTATACAAAAAGAAATAGCTAGGTGGGCGTGGCCCTCCAGCTGTAATTTACCTACCCCAGGTCTGGAGAAAGAAACTTGAGTTTTCTGAGTTTCACTGCTGCATAACAATAATGAGATACTGAGCTCCCAATTCACCAGACAGGTTTGCTGGGGTTAGTTCTTCCACCCAAACAGTCCAATTTGGGGAAAGAGCCAACAGATTGATCACTGTTCCATGAAGCTTACCAGACTTTCAGGTTTTCAGGGCATGTAGGTCTTATGACATGTGGGGACCTGTACAACCCAAGTAAAACTGAAAGAACCTCAATTCTAGGGAAAAGGTATTATTAAGCACCTCATATGGGCAAGGCACTGCTCTGGGCTTAAGGGGGAAGCAGAGGGGGCAGGTAACCACTAAGTGTAAGATGTGATTGAGTATGAATGGGAAGCCTGTTATCAACTGAGGTAAAATTTTAAAATGAGAATAAATCAGTTTTTAAAGGTGTGACTATGTAATTAATAGCCCTTATTTGTCCAGTGACCCACTCTGTCTTGTTTTTGAATTCGGTCTTTCTGGTTTTCCTTTGACTCATTTTGTAGTATTTTCTTTCTCTTTTTTTCTGCAAGGTAATCAGTGACTTGCCCAGGGTCACAGAGCTATTATGTGTCAAAGGTCTGAAGCCAGATTTGGTCAGGTCCTCCCAACTCCAGGGCCAGTGCTCTATCTGCTTTATAGGATTTTTTTTTTTTAAAGCAATTGGGGTTAAGTAACTTGCTCAAGGTTACATGGCTAGTCATTATTATTTATGCGTGGGTGCTCATTTTCTGAGGCCGGATCTGATCTCGGGTCATCCAAACTCCGAGGCCGACGCTCTTACTCACTGCGCCACCTAGCCGCCCCTTTAGGGCAATTGGGGTTAAGTAACTTGCCCAAGGTTACACGGCTAGGTTTTTGTTTGTGCGGATTAAGTGTCGGAGGCCGGCTCCGAACTCAGGTCCTTCTGATTCCAGGGCCGGCGCTCCATTCACTGTGCCACCTAGCCGCCCCGCTTTATAGGATTTTACACTCCACAGTTTTACTTTTATGTACAGAGGCCTTTTTGATATCAGGAGTTCAGAAGTTCAGTAGACAGTACTGTAATTTTCCACTTTGAGGACTTGAACTGGAGATAGATCATATTTATTGAAATGGCAGCTAGCTAGATGGTACAGTGGATAGCATACCCTGCCCGAAGTCAGGAAGACTCGTTTTTCTGAGTTCAAATCCAATCTCTGACACTTACTAGCTGAGCAAGTCACTTAATCCTATTTGCCTTAGTTTCCTCATCTGTAAAATTAGCTGGAGAAGGAAATGGCAAACCACTCCACTGTTTTTGCCAAGAAAACCCTAGATGGGTTTACAAAGAGTCAGATGGAAGTAAAAAACAACTAAACAACAACTGAACATTTATTGAAATATTGCCTCCCATGTCTCCAAAATGACTATGAAAAAAATCAAATCAAGAATAGTGCTTCATGGGGCAGCTAGGTGGCGCAGTGAGTAGAGCATCGGCCCTGGAGTCAGAAGGACCTGAGTTCGGATCCAGCCTCAGACACTTAACGCACACACACACAAAAACCTAGCCGTGTGACCTTGGGCAGGTTACTTAACCCCAATTGCCCTCCAAAAAGCAAAAAAAAAAAAAAAGAATAGTGCTTCACAATGGGGCGGCTAGGTGGCACAGTGAGTAGAGGACTGGCCCTGGAGTCAGAAGGACCTGAGTTGGGAGCTGGCCTCAGACACTTCACACCCACAAACAAAAACCTAGCCATGTGACCTCGGGCAAGTTACTTAACCCCAATTGCCCTCAAAAAAAAAAAAAAACAGTGCTTCACAGATATCCTCTCCTCCATTGTCATTAACAATTAAAAAAAAACAAACAAACCCTCCCAGAACAACTTTGGGTCTCCTAATATAGGTCCAGTGATGAACTGTGTGTCTGTTACTCAAGGACCAGTCTAACTAATCATGGAGAACATCACAACATAGATTTAGGACTGGAAAAATTCTTATTGGTCATCTAATTCAGCCTACTCATTTTACAGAGGATGAAACAAAGGCCCAGAGTTGTAAGGGGATTTACTCACAGTCATACAGGTAGTTAGCATCAGAAATGAGATTCTAACCCAGGTCCCCCAATTCTCTTCCCATGTACTATCCTGTTCATCATCACAAGATGACAAATATTTTTGGCTATAACAACTAGGGAAAAAAAAGCCTATCCACTAAAGGGATTAGGAGCACTGATTTGTATCAGTCATGGGAGCACCCACAAAAAATGAAATAATGCCTCCTTAAATATTGAATTAAGAAAATTGGAAACATCAAATACTTTACCAATGGAGGTTTTTTTCCTCATGCTTTCCATATGCTTTACCTTCACTATGGCAAACAAGGAGTTAAATTAAAAGCACAGTGTTTACATCTGATTAAGGTAGATGTAAGGTGATGGAAGAGTTAGTAACCATTCCTTTACCTTGACTCAGTTTTCTTTTGTCTCATTTTTTATTTCTTTATCTCTACTTCATTTCCTATTCTGGGAATATAGATGTCAGCCCCTCAAAGCATACACCCCCAGGGTGTGATGGAACCAGCTTATACAGGCTCTTGAGGACCATTGTTCAATTTTTGGTGTGAGCATTTGCAACTTAGAAAGTGGCAAACACTACAAATCAGGGCTTGATTTATTGCTTTGTTAATTGTCCAGACTTTAAAAAGTGATGGGAAAAATGTCAATTATGCAGATTTAACCAAAAAATATATTGAGAGTATTTTTTCCCCCAAAGAGCTAATTGTTGAACATTTACCAATATATCCATGTGTAACTAAGATCTTCCACATACAATAATAGGACTTATATGGAGACCATTAAGGGAAGCTTGCTTAGGGGAGGATTGCTTGTAGGAAGGCTTTCACACCTTTTGTTAATTTCTAATTAGGCACTGAGTCAAGAGGGTTGTGATGCCCTCTCTCTCTAAAAAGGGTATATATACTCTGAGGTTAGAATTTTGCTTTGGGGCTCACTCATTGGAAGAGTGTTCTTGTGATTTAACCAGATGAGACTCTGGGTAGCCATTAAGGAGCCCCTTCCATCCCTTTGAAAAACCCAGATGTTAGTGCTTCCCTCTCTCTGGTAACTATGTATGTATTGCCTTAGTTGGATCTGTCTGTTAATCTGTACTAATTTCTCAGACGGTTAAGAAGCCCTGTCCGTTGGTCTCTATTTCTCTGCTTGTATTTTCTCTCAAGTTCAGGGTGCTGACATTTCCCCTGAACTAGGGAATGTAATTTAAAAAGATTGTTGACCTTAAACAGCTGTCTGTCCTGGTAAAGCAGACCTAAGAACCTGTACTAGTGAGAATGAGTATCCTGGGTATGCCAGTGTGGTTGCCACTATACCATGCCACACTTTCTTTTCTTTTCAAGCAAGAAAGTAGCGAGGATTTATTACGCAGGTGTGCTACACTTAGCCACAGAGAAAACAATCAGTCTGGAATGATAGAGTCCCATGGCACAAAGTCAGGAGTCAGCTAAGTGGAATCTGCATGAAATGATAGCATGGTCTCTTGTCAGAGAGGTGTCAGATGGTGGAGCTGGTGGAGTCCTCCCCAAGCTGAGTGATGTCTCTCCTGAGAATGTCACCAAGGGTCATTCCATAGCTGCTCCCATGGCCTCCATGGTCAGCACAGTCTGCTTACTTGGACCTCTGCCTCATCTTTCTCCTCTTGCGTTTCAGCCTACGCATTCGCTTCTTCCTCCACTTGGCTCTCATGGCGCAATGGAAGTCGACAAGATGGCGCTAAGAAAAAGCCATGCCACACTTTCAATCCTTGGAGACACCAGCAGTGATCTGAGGCTATAGCAGCTGCCTGGTCCTTTTCTCTTTCCAGATCAAAGATGCCACTGTTTTTCAGTCCTTCATTTTTGAAGAGGTCCAATGATATCATGAATGATGTCTTATCTTGCTGTGAATTGGATTGTGTAAAGTCATCAACCTCACTCTCTCTTTCTGCGTCATTAAAGTCCAGTGACAGGACAAAAGTCAGGATGATCAATGATAGCCCAGAATGTAGTGGGTGACCTGGGCATCTTAGATATCTAACTGAGTTCTAAGCACTCCACAGCACTGGCTTTAGTGCCCTTCATGACCATTAGAACAAATTGTTCTCATCTTCCTATTCTTCTAGAGAAAGTCTTCATATCCCTCTAACTCACCAACAGGTCTGAAGCCTGTTGGTTCCCCTCAGCCTAGTTTAACCTGTCGGCCCAGATGGCTTTGTCAGGGTGTGGCCACTGCACTTGCTACAGCTTCTTGGAGCCACTGGTGAGAGCTGGGTAAAGGCAGGCATGAAAGGAGGATGAGCAGCCCTGAAAAGGCTCAGCCAGCCCTCATACCAGAGGCACTGTCCTCCCTGAACACCTCATACACCAAAGATCAGAGATGGCCAAGTCCTCAACCTCAAACTTGAGAAAAAAGAAAACCCTATGTGTAAAACCATACCTTCTCATCAATTCTCTTGAGCTTTGTCCTCTGAATGCTGAAAATTTGTCCATAAATGATTTAGTTTTCTCCTCTAAACCCGGAAAAGTTGTTAAAGAAAAGGAGATATTAGAGACTTAGTTTCCAATTAGTTTTTGCTAAAGATTGCTTCATAACTTTCTTTAATAAGTATGGGTAAGAATCTCAAAGATTAATGAGAGTTGTAAAAAAATGATGAATGACCTTATGGGCCTCATATGCTCATATAATGACCCCTCCCCCACCCTAGTTTAGAGTAAGAAAAAAAACCTGGGGGAAAATGATGGGGGAAAGGGAGGAGGAATTCTGGGCGTCCCATTATGCATCAATGCTGTGCTTAGCAAATGTTTCAAATGCTCAAAGTGCTTTACAACAATTTCCACATTAATTCAAATAGAATATATGTAAGGAAATACTCCTAGTTATTTACACTAGGCAGTGTAGAAATATAGGCACTAAAAAAGTAAGCCTAGTCTAATGAGGAATCCATGGGTTCCATATCTGTGGTCTCTTCATGGATCTCTGACCTACCAATGGTAAAGCAAGGACTCCCCAGAGCTCCTGTCCCAACAGTGGGGAGGTAGATGGGTTGTATACTGCAAACTGGCTATTACTATCATAAGTGTTTGGTGGTTTAATTTCCTCTTTTAGGTATTTTCAAAGTCATACAAGAACTTTAAAGCAGCCACTGACTCTCCCACCCTTATCTGGCAATTTTTCTAGGGAGACTCTCTTCCTAGTAACAGGTTAAGCTATAGCAGTTGTAGCCAATGGTGTATTGGTAAATATTTAACAACTAGCTCCCTGAAAAAAAGTATGATTACAAGACTTTTAATCTGCATTGCTGACTTTTTCTCCAACCCTTTCTTTAGTCTAGAGTCTAGACAGTCAATCCAAGGGGCAGCTAAGTGGTACAGTGGATAAAACAACAGCCCTGGAGTCAGGAAAACCTAAATTCAAATTCTGCCTCAGGTACTTACTAGCTGTGTGACCCTACATAAGTCACCTAACCCTATAGCCTCCAAAATTAAAAAAAAAAAAGGCAATCAACCAGACAATATAACAAGGCCTCATTTGTGGTTCACCAGTTTCTGAAGTGCATATTGAAATTTTAACAATGTTTGTTCTGGCTCCAGCACAGCCCTGGTCCTAGCCCATTTGGGAAATATATGCAGCTCAGTGGTTATTAGGTCTGCCTCACCTCCTACCACCTGGTCCTTGAGCACCACCCAGGTATGAAACCAGGCCCAGACCAGTCTAACTACCTTTCTAAGTAAGGGAAAATCACAAGAGCAACAAATTTTCATTTATCTTTAAGTCAACCAATTCTTAACAGCCTGTTGCATAGCCTGCCTGTTCATCAGCCCCCAAACATAACATAGGTATCTTCATGTATTTCCAGGACACCATCCAATCCGCCAAATTGATACAAACTATCCTTCAGAACCCACTGAGCACCAGCTTTTAGTTACATTGAGGAAGTCATGACACCCTTTTACAGAAGAGGAAACTGAGGCACCAAAAGGTTCAGTGACTCATCCAAGATCCCACAATCATAAATTTCAAATTCAGGACTTCTGAGTTTGTAAGTGCAAAGCTTTCTGCTACATCCCGCTGTCCACTGTGGCAAAGGTTAAAATTATTTTGCTTCTGTGTCTCAACTTTAAGGAAAGTATTTTCTTTTTTTTTTTTTTTTTTTTAAAGCAATTGGGGTTAAGTAACTTGCTCAAGGTTACACGGCTAGTCATTATTTATGCGTGGGTGCTCATTTTCTGAGACCGGATCTGATCTCGGGTCATCCCAACTCTGAGGCCGGTGCTCTTACTCACTGCGCCACCTAGCCGCCCCTTTAGGGCAATTGGGGTTAAGTAACTTGCCCAAGGTCACACGGCTAGGTTTTGTTTTGTGTGGATTAAGTGTCGGAGGCCGGCTCCGAACTCAGGTCCTTCTGATTCCAGGGCCGGCGCTCTATTCACTGCGCCACCTAGCCGCCCCAAGGAAAGTATTTTCAAAGGAAAAGATCACCAAGCTTACAATGCACAGTTCTTAACTTTAATTGTAGCCTTTCTAATATGACCTTTGACACAAAGCCAGGCTCCAAGATGGTCCAAGGTTTTGTTCTCCAGGCACAGAACCCCAAGTTACACGTGGGTTCAAAGCAGGTACCTCATTGCCTTTTAGGAAGTTACAGTGTCCAGGGATTTAATATCGAGGAGAAATGAGAGCTGCTCTTCCAAGTGCCTTCTAGAGTCTGCTCTGTCTGCCAGCTACAGGAGTCATGGAAAAGAAAATGCCTAATTATTTTCTTCCCAGAAATCTGAATCTATAATAGGAAACCATAGCTGAGACAGCTAGTTGACACAATAGATAGAAGGATGGGCTCAGAATCAGGAAGTTCAAATCCAGCCTTATACACGTGACAGCTGTGTGATCCTGGACAAGTCACTTCACCTCCGTCTGCCTCAGTTTCTTCATCTGTAAAATGGGGATAATAATATCACCTACCTCCCAGGATTGTTATGAGAATAAAATAAGATTTGTGAAGCACTTCTCAAACCCTAAAGCGCTATATAAGTGATAATTAGTATCACCATCATCATTTGAAAAGGCAGTCATTTAAATCATTTAATGAGTACCTGTAATGGAACCTTTGTAACTCCTTGTACTTGCCTGTCGGTCCTATTCACAGATGCCAGATACTCCAGTATTTATAATACTGAAAAAAAGCCCTGAATTAATGTTAACCCATTTGTTGAATCTGCTTAACTTGTTTTAAAACTCAGAGACTGGATATGAGAATTAATACTTCAGTTAAGTATTTAGGCTTCACACAGACCTAATGGCATTTTGGGTTTTGTTTATTTCTATTTGCTATCCACAAGTTTCTAATCCATGAGCTCCTTGCACAAACTACTGAGAATCTGTAGCCCCAAATGATAGTATATGCACTATATATGATACTATATGCACTAGAGGAAAGAAGAGGAAAGGAAAGAGACAGGGATGGGAGGAAGGAAGGAGGGAGAAAGGGAAGAATAGAAGGAAAAGAGAGAGGAAGGGATTTACTGAATATCTACCGTGTGCTAAATACTTTACAAGTATTATGTCATTTGATGTTCATGATAATCCTTAGAGGTAGGTGCTATTATTATCATCACTATTTTCAGATAAGAAAACTGAAGCAGACAGAAGTTAAATGATTTGTGTAGAGTCACATAGCTAGTGTGAGGCTGGATCTGAACTCAGGTTTTACTTCAGAGCTCTACCCATTGCACCACCTGGCCTTTATCTAGACAATTCATATGATAATTAACTGGGTCTTTTGACAACTCTTGTACTATTGCCCTATTATTTACTGTTTGTATTGTTATTTAACATTTCATGTATTTATGTCTCATCTCTCCCAACTAGGATGGAAACCAGGAGCTGGGACAACATGGTATAGTCAAATGAGCACTGTACATAGAGGCAGAAAGGCCTGGGTTCAGATTCTGCCTTAGTCGCTAGCTGTCTGACTCTGGGCAAGTCACAGCTGCTGTCGGCTCATTTCATCATCTGAAAAATGAGAGGGTTGGTCTCTGTGACTACTAAGATTCCTTCCCGTTCTAAATCAATGATCCTGTAACTTTAATATTTCTTTGTACCCTTCTCATATCAAGTGCTTGATAAATATTTCTTTGTCCATTGACATGGGGCAGGATAGATAGTCTAAAGTGCCGGGGTCCTCAGGAGAGAAAAGATTCTTGACTGGGAGTCAACTATCTTATCAGAACCTCTTAGCAGAAGGGGTTTTTAAGCACAAAAGCTTCATAGTGTCCTTCACTGTTGGTATTCAGCTCCTTTGGTCTCTGGGCAAACCTAATTTAATGTTTAATTGGCATGAGCAATGGCACCACACCTCTGCCACACACAGGACGTGAACACTGTAAATGATTTTAAGCATATTTGTCTTTCGGACAGATGTCAGAGCAGGTGATGTGAGTTAAGTTGCCTTGTTTGTCCTTGGAAATTCTTAAGCAAATTTATTTCCAGAAATTAAAAATTAAAGCTGGTAGATGAAAGGAGCCAGAGGACAGAACTAATTACCTTTGGCAAAAAAAGACACATGTGAGAGGCAGAAGTGTTTTGAGCAGCCTTATGAAAGACATGAAATGTGGCAGAGTTAGGGGTAATTGGGGGGAAGAGGGGATAGAAGAAGGGGAAAGAATAAACATTTACCAAGTACCCAAGAGTGGCAGCAAGGTGGTACAATGGATAGAATGTAGGGCCTGGAGTCAGAAAGACCTGAGTTCAAATCCAGCCTCAGACACTTACTAGCTGTGTGACCCTGGCCAAGAGGTTTGCCTTGATTTACTGGAGGAGATGGCCAATTGCTCCTGTATCTTTGCCAAGAAAATCCCAAGGTCATTATGGTCCATGGGGTCTCTAAGAGTCAGAGATGACTGAATGAGAAGTACCTAATATGTACCAGGCATTGCTCTAAACACTTTACAGTTATTACCTCATTTAATCACAACAACCCTGAGAAGGAGGTGCTATCATGACCCCTATTTTAGAGTTGAAAAAAATTGAGGCAGACAGATGTTCAGTGATTTGCCTAGGGTCACACAGAAAGTGAATCTGCAGTATGTACTAAATCTAAAGAAGGATTTAAATTCATATCTTCCTGACTCCAGATGCTGCCTCTGGTTAAAAACCTGGATACTGACTGAACAAGCTCCTTTTCATAAGTATTTTGCATGACTATCCTTTCTAGGCATTTACTAGGGATGCATAGTAACTGACACCCATAGGTCAGTATCTCCCCCTCCCATCTTTCCCATTTCTGTCTCTTTCCCCATCTTTTACCTCTTTTAAAAAATTTCTCATCAGCCCCTTCCCCTCTCTACACACATACACAGATACACATGCATTAGGACTAACACAATCCTGCCATGTAGCAGGTTCTCAATAAATATTTCTTGCTTGATTAATTTTTCTGTCCATCTACTCAGTCTGTGATCCCTTTTCACTTCCTCCTGTCTTTGCATCCCCCATGCTAAGGAAGGACTGATGCTAGCTTCTGAATGACTAAATGAATTCTGGATTCCAGTAGTTTCTCAAAGGGTCCCACTGACTCCTACACAGATACCTTCCTGACCCTAAAGTATCTGAAATGCCTGAATGAGGAAATTCCTCCACTGTTTTCCCTAGGTCTCTCTGAATATACAAATTTTCCTGGAAAATATTATATTACATTATACAGGGTGTCCCTAAAGTCTGAACACATAGGAAATCTCATTAACTATGTATATTTTAAAGAAGTAAAATGGGGGGTGGAGCCAAGATGGCAGAGTAGAAACAGCATGTCCAAGCCACTCTGCCCCCAGATTACCTCCAAACTATGTAAAAGGGGACTCTGAACAACTTCTGGAGCCCCAGAACCCACAGAATGACACAGAGAAGCTAACCTCCCACTGAGGACAGCCCAGCAGCCCTGCAGGAAGGACCAGTGCAGTGGTCTGGGAGCCATCAGCACACAGAGCGCAGGGAGCCGAGCAGGGAGCCGAGCACATATCGGGTCAGCCTGAGTCGCGGTTTTAGCTCCAGGGCGGCAAGGCCAGCTGCCGGCTGGAGGGACCCCAGAACACCACAGCTATGGTGATTCCAGTATTATCAACATAGACATGCCTAGGACAAAGTGAGAGTTTAGTGCCCTATGGACTTTGGGACCAGTATTTGGGGAATGCATCGGCTTCCTCCCCTGGGGGCTAGAAGCTGCTGAGGAGACACACCATTTTGTAGTTTTCAGAGGCAGCTCCAGCTCCTGGCCTGCGAACTGTAGGGAGATCCAGTGATCAGTCTTGGGGGGTAATCGCCCTTGCTTTAACCTCCCTGGATCTGGATTGTGATCTGGGGGGGAGGTTGTGGGTGGGTTTCCAGCTTGCCAGAAATGGAAGTTGCCCCCCACACATTTGGGATGAAAATTCCTCTATCTGGCCTTAAAGCCATAGTGTGGCAACAAGCCCAAAAGTCAAGTAATTAAGTGGCAACATGCCAAGACAAAGGAAACAAATTAAAGAGAAAAATGCAACCCTAGACTCCTACTTTGGGGGCAAAGAGGGTCGAAGCATAGGGGAAGAGGACTGTGAGGTCAGAAGTCCTGCTCCAAAAGCCCCAGGGGAAAACATGAGTGGGTTGCAGGCCATAGAGGACCTTAAGAAAACAACACCTTAAAAAATAGACTAACTCAAATGGCAAAGGAGGCCCAAAAGGGCAATGAGGAAAAGAATGCCTTAAAAAGTCGAATTTGGCAGATGGAAAAAGAATCTCAAAAGTTCACTGAGGAGATTCATTCCTTCAGAGTTAGACTAGAGCAAATGGAAGCTAATGACTTTATTAGAAATCAAGATGCTGGGGGCGGCTAGGTGGCGCAGTGAATAGAGCGCCGGCCCTGGAATCAGAAGGACCTGAGTTCGGAGCCGGCCTCCGACACTTAATCCGCACAAACAAAAACCTAGCCGTGTAACCTTGGGCAAGTTACTTAACCCCAATTGCCCTAAAAGGGGCGGCTAGGTGGCACAGTGAGTAAGAGCTCCGGCCTCGGAGTTGGGATGACCCGAGATCAGATCCGGCCTCAGAAAATGAGCACCCACGCATAAATAATGACTAGCCATGTAACCTTGAGCAAGTTACTTAACCCCAATTGCTTTAAAAAAAAAAAAAAAAAAGAAATCAAGATGCTGTTAAGCAGATCCAAACAAATGAAAGAGTAGAAGGCAATGTGAAATATCTCATGGGAAAAACCACTGACATGAAAAATAGATCCAGGAGAGACAATTTAAAAATTATTGGACTACCTGAAAGCAATGATCAAAGAAAGAACCTAGAAATCATCCTTCAAGAAATTCTCAAGGAAAATTGCCCTGATGTTTTAGATCCAGAGGGCAAAATAGAGGTTGAAAGAATCCACAGATCACCTCCTGAAAAGATCCCAAAAAGAAAACTCCCAGGAATATTATAGCCAGGTTCCAGAATCCCCAGATCAAGGAGAAAATACTCCAAGCAGCCAGGAAGAAACAATTTCAATATTGTGGAAACACAATCAGAATAGCACAGGACCTGGCAGCTTCTACACTGAGGATCAAAGGGCATGGAATATGATATTCCAGAGGGCAAAAGATCTGGGAATGAACCCAAGGGTCACCTACCCAGCAAAACTGAGTATTTTGTTTCAGGGGAAAATATGGTCATTCAGTGGAATAGAGGACTTTCAAGCATTCTTGGGGGAAAAACCAGAATTGAATAGAAAATTTGACATCCAGACACAAGAAGGAAGAGATGCCTGAGAAGGTAATCAGGGAAAAGAAATCAAAAGGAACTTATCAAAGTTGAACTATTTATATTCCTATATGGAAAAACAATAACTGTGACTGAGGAAATCTTTCTCACTATGAAAATAATGGAAGAAGGGTGTATGGTCATATGAATACATATGTAAATGTGTTTGTATATGGTTACAGTTATATATGGATAGAGGGCATAGTTTGAATTTGTTGGGAAGGGAGGATACTCAAGGGGTGAAATTATGAGATGAGAGAGGGAAGTGGCAAGAGGAGATGGGGAGAGACAGGGTAGGGTAAACTATCTCATGTAGAAGAAGCAAGGGGAAGTGGTTGCAAGGGAGGGGAAGAATAGGAAGGCAAAAAGGCAGAACCACATTCTCATTGAATTTGGTTCAGGGAGAGAATGTAAAAGATCCGAAAAAGAAAACTCCCAGGAATATTATAGCCAAGTTCCAGAATCCCCATACATACTAAATGGGATATCTCAACCTACAGCAGAATAGGGGGAAGGGGGATGAGAGGAGGGATGATGGATGGGAGGGCATCCTTGGGGGGGAGGGGAGGTTGGAAGTACCCACTATAGAAGAGGGACAGGATCAAGTAGGGAATGGACCAGGTTGGGGTGGGATGAGTGGGAGAGAATTATAAGCAGCCTTGTACAATATATCTACTATGATAATGTTTTGCATAGCCAAGCATGTACAACATACACTGAATTACTTATCTCCCCAGAGGGAATGGGTGACAAGGGAGGAAGGAAATGGATCTGAAATTCAAGGTCTTAAGATTAAATGTTTCAAATATATATAAATACTATTATTAATTTAAAAAAAGACTGTGCTTGACACTAAAAAAAAAGAAGTAAAATGAATGAAATTTTCAACATTTTATTTAATTAGCATAAATTTTAGCCATAACAATTTCATATGGAATAAAAGCTTTCATTAGCTATTTGGGACAATTTTCCATATTAATGAGATTTATTTAATTAAATTAATTAATGAGATATCCTATGTGTCTCTTATGTCTTCCTATGAAATCTCATTCATGCTAATGAAATAAAATGTTGAAAATTTCATTCTTTTTATTTCTTGAAAATCTGCATAGTTAATGAGATTTCCTATGTGTCCAGAATTTAGGACCACCCTGCATTATGTTATGTTATGTGATGTGATGTTATATTATCTATATCGCCTTGAAGCTTGGGATTTCTTTTGGTTCTTAAGAAATAAACTTTTTGGAGGATTTTGTTGTGGAATAATGTCTTTTGCTATATTCTATGTCATGGACTCAGCTTATTAGAACCAGAAAGGATTATACAGCTCATCTATCTAGACCAGTGCCTTCCTTTTGTAGACAAGAAGACAGGTGTATTCAGAGGAAGGTGAAGTAACATGTGAGGGCTAAATCCCTACATTCTGACCCAAAGTCTCTCTATGATATACTACCTGTTACATGTGCAGAAATAATTTTTGTCACAATGTCTGATCACTTATTGTATCAAAACAAACGACTCAAGAGCATCTCATTGTATTGATGACTCTGGGAGAAATGACCAAAAAACATAATAATTTCTTAAAATGGAAAATGCAAAATTAATGCAAGTGTTTCCAGTAAGTGGCTAAAGGAAGTAAAATTATAGAGCTGAAGCAAATGCTTGCCAATTTCCTTGCAAAGTAAAAATTTCCCTAGACAAACAAGTTTATAGGTGTTTGCAAAAGAAACTTTCCATTGCAGCTAAATTTTTTACTATAAATTAAGAGCCACATACCCTTTTCTTGTTGTTGTTTAATTGATGAGTATCCTCATTAGAGAAAAAAAAGCATTGAGAAAAATACTTGAGGACCATGAGTCAGAAAAACTTGGGTTCTAATACTAGTTCCAATATTTAGTAGCTGTGTGACTGGGCAAATCACTCCAGTTGTGCACCTCAATTTTTTCATATGTCAAATGAGAATGATAACCCTCCTCAAAGAGTTAGCATGAGGAGAGAACTTTGAAACTTTGTTCTTCAATGGATCCAAGCAATCCATTCATGCTTTCTCTTCTACATAATTCATATTTTTGTTCTCCCATAATTACTCCATGAGAGATTCTGGAGGCTTTGTACTAAGTCTTTTTGAAGCCCATGGGCTGCATGCTTGACATTCAAAGCTCTTCCCAACATGTCCCCCAATCTACCATTTCAAAAGAGGTAAAGGTTGTGTGAGATAAGAAATGAGTCTGGGGTTAGAGTGGGGCATGCCTCTGGGCTGTTTCAAGATCCACAGAAGAGACAGAATGTGAGAACTGCCTGTGGAAATAGGAACCAGAAGGGAGAGAATCCCCCTCCCCACCTTTACCTCCCATCATCAGCACTGGTCTTCATGGCTGCTTCTCTAATGTTACTAGTCTTGTTCTTACCTTGAGTTACATCATAGATTCAATAGACCTTTGTGGGGATGATCTGGGAAGGGGGAAAGGGGAGACATCAATTAGCAGTAGGATGTCTCTCATCACTCATCCCCCAACCTCCATATGTATTCCAAAGAAAGTTATTGACTTAGAGAAACTCTAGCAATACCACTGAAGTTCAGGGGAGATAAAGATGATTGGATTGGGAACGGATAGTGAGAAGCATCTCAAACTCAACACATCCCAAGCAGAACTCATCTTCTTTCCCCTAAACCAACCATTCTCCTAATGTCCTATTTTTTATTTCTATTTCCTTTAAAACTGATTTCTTGATTATTGTGCTAGAAGAAATAACAAGCAGGATAACTTTTTTAAAATCCTGGAAAGACTTACATGAACTGATGCAGAGTGAAGTGAACAGAACCAGACGAATATTGCAGACAGTAACTGCAAGAATATATAATGAACAGCTGTGAATGACTTAAGTTATTCTCAGGAACACAATGATCCAAGACAATCCTAAAGGCTAATGAAAAATGCTTTCTGACTCCAGAGAAAGAACTGATGGCATCCAAATACAGACTGAAGCATACTATTTTTTCTTTGAATTTTCTTCCACAAAATGACTAATATGGAAATGTTTTATATGATTACACATGTATACCCTATATCAAATTGCTTACTATCTCAGGAAAGGTAAAGAGGAGAGAGAGAAGGATAGAATTTGGAACTCAAAACTTAAAAAAACCCAAATGGTAAAAAATTGTTTTTATATTTAATTGGGGAAAAATAAAATATAATTTTTAAGAAAAAAGACTGACTTCACATCTACTCTTCCTCACAAACTTTACCTGTGTTCCAGCCAAACCATCCTACTCTGTATGGTAGTCTATCTCTTACCTCCACACAGTCCATCACCCATTCCTGGAACACACTCCCTTCTCTCTTGAAATCTCTTCTTTCAAATGCCACCTCTTAAAGAGACCTTTCCTGATCCCGCTAGGTGTAGTGCTCCCTCCTGCCCCCAACTCCAATTACCTTGTTTTTATTTGGATATGTGATGGGCATTCAACATACAGTGATAAGGATGAAAGATCTCTTAAGCATGAGATTTTGATTCAAAAATGAAGCTTTTGATTCTCAGTGGTAAAAGGAAGCAAAGAAAGAAGAGTTTACCCCTACCTGTTTAGAAGGCTAGGGAGAAAGTTATTCTAACTGCAGCAAATGCCTATCCCACTTATCTTGGTCCAGGTTCATCTAGGTTTGAGCAGGGGGGTTTTTAAATGTAAAAATCACCCACATATGATATTCATAAATCTATGACAATTCTGGTTCATATCTTATCTCTACCCAGAAATTTCAAGCTCTAAGAAAATCTCATGTCTTATTTCCCATTACAATTCTTTTAATAATAGCATTTCCATAGTACCTTAAAGCTTGCAAAGTTTTCTACGTGTGTTGATAATCATTAAAAACCATATTTTAGCCAAAGTCTGAATTAATCAAACTGCTTTGGTTTGTGTTAGCAACTTCAAAGACCAGAGGTGAGATTCCCTTTATTCTTGGGACTTAATCTACATGAGAGCAAAACAGACATCCTGTGACCATAAAAGGTAAATAGGCCCTGCTCTGGTCATTGTCAATTTGCATTTACAACCAAGGAACTCTTTTTCACATATAGATGATAACTATTAGAAGTCATAAAGTTTTGTGACATGGTAATCCTGAATTGGGATGGTTCTGAAATGTATAAAAAGTCTTATGATCCCTCTGTTCATCAGTCAGGAGTCCTGCACTCCTTTCCAAAGTACTGCTAGCCTTAAGGGAATAATGAATAAATAAAATAATTTGATATTACTATTTGTTTGTCTCCTTTAACCAAACTTTTTCTAGAGGTTGACAGCGTTATTTTGTTCTCAGAACAACCCAGTGAGGTCAGTGCTATTATCAGCCATATTTTACAGATGAGGAAACTGAGGCAGGCAGGTTACGTGACTTGCTGAATTCAGATTGTCCTGACTCCGATTGCAGCTCTCTGTGGACTGCACCATCTAGCTACTTTATTTCCAGTTCAATTTCCCATGTACCCCAAAGGAAAACACACACATGCATGCACACACACATGTATAAGTTCATTTACTGCAACGAGTTTAAAGATAATAAGATACAGGGGCGGCTAGGTGGCGCAGTGAGTAGAGCGCTGGCCCTGGAGTCAGAAGGACCTGAGTTCGGATCCAGCCTCAGACACTTAATCCACACAAACAAAAACCTAGCCGTGTAACCTTGGGCAAGTTACTTAACCCCAATTGCCCTAAAAAAGGGGTGGCTAGGTGGCTCAGTGAGTAAGAGCGCCGGCCTCGGAGTTGGGATGACCTGAGATCAAATCCGGCCTCAGAAAATGAGCACCCACACAGAAATAATGACTAGCCGTGTAACCTTGAGCAAGTTACTTAAGCCCAATTGCTTTAAAAAAAGAAAGAAAGAAAGAAAAAGATAATAAGATACAGTGCTGAGACTCCACTTATGCCTTGAGTTCTCACTTTTACTCTTCCCCAGGAAGTCAGAGAATCTAGACTCCTCCCCCCCTCCCCCCGCCCCATCTCCTAGGTCTTCAGCACCTAAATGCTTTATTAGGGCAGTGCTTCCTGAAGTCAATGTCTTAGGAAGAAAGAGGTAGGGATAGTCTTACCTGTTACACTCCAGGTTCTAATGAACTCCTGCTTCAGGTCAGCTCTCTCTGTTTCCTCTTCTAGCATCCTAGAGCCCTTGGGCTCTGATACCTGCACCCACCCCTGCCTGCCACCCGAGAGAGAGGAATGAGTCCACTCCCACATAAGGTGGCCCTCTTACGGTAGATAATGTTTCAGTTGCACATTCTGGCTCCCAGGCAAGGAGAATAATCTCATTTTTAATTTTTTAAAACCTTTTGAGACTTCTTACACCTTCCTTACCTCCGCCTTCTCTGCAATCCATTGACAGCGCCTTCTTTGATGCACATGACATCCGGGCATTTTCACTGGTTGCTCCTCCCTCCTGCCTGACATGCTCTCCCTCATCTCAGCCTCTTGGCTTCTCTGGATTCCCATCTACAATTCCACCTTCTACAGGAAGCCTTTCCTGATCCCCTTAATGCCAGTGCCCTCCCTCTGTTGATTGTCTTCAGTTTATACTACACATATTTTATTTGTACATAGGTCTTTGTATGTTGTCTCCCCCATTAGACCATGAGCTCCTTGAAAGCAAAGACTGTCTTTGACCTTTCTTTATATACCTAGTCCTTAGCACAGGGCCTGGTCCCTTGCAGGTGCTTAATAAACGTTCATTGGCAATTGGTTGAGTTACAGCACTACACTTAAAACAACAACCAGTTCTAAGATATCCTGATACCTTTTAGTTCTGGGCATTTCCTCTCAGTTCTCTGATTTGATGCCCAGATTGTGCATTTCCAGGCAGAAAGTAGACTACGATGGTCCCTTCATATTTTTCATTTCCTTCTCTGTTCACAGGTCTCTTCTCAGTAGAATGCAAGCTTTTTGAGGACTTAGGGGGTTTTCTTGAATTGTTTTTTATTTTGCTTTTGTACCCAAAGCACCCAGCACAATACCTAGCCTCTATTGTTGTTGCTTAGTCTGACTCTGTGACCCCTTTTGGGGGGATTTCTTCACAAAGATTTTGGAGTAGTTTGTTATTTCTCAAGCTCATTTTACAGATGAGGAAACTGAGGCAAACAGGACTAAGTGACTTGCCCAGGGTCACACAGCTAGTAAGTGTCTGGCACCTATTATATGTATAAAATATACTTGCTGATTTGAATTGTGAAAAGGAGAAAAACAGCTAGGAGATGGGTTTTAGGAGAAGTCACAGGAGGAATTCCATCCTCAACTTCTGTCTTCACCAGCCCCCAAGTTCAGTCAGTTGTTTTTCATCAATGTTGGGAAAAGAAGAGCTGGTCAAGACTGCAGCCAATTCTCTGGTAACTAGTGTCTCTCAAGGGGAACTTTGAGCCTCAGTGGAATGGAAGGACAGCAGAAGATTTATCCAAAGGTGGGGGGCAGGGCGAGGCACCGCTGAATGGAATTTCAGATATATTTCAAAAGGTGACAAATATGGGTGTTCTCACTGAGTGAGGATGGCCTTGTTTTGCATCATAACTATGTTCAGGAGATAAAAGATTCCTTCATCCATTGTACTCATTTTGGCCATTATTAAGTCTGCACTCTTAATATCTCCTACACTATTTTACATTTTAACATTTCTACATAATTTATTGTTATATTATTACAAGTCTTGTTATTAAAGTTTACAAAGCATTTTATGTACATTATTTCATTTGATCCTGACAACTGTTTAAGGTAGGCGCAGTTATTATCCCCATTTTAGAGTTGAGACAGAATTTGAAATCAGGGCTTCCAGATCCCAAGTCTATTCACAATGCCATGTAGCTATCACTAATAGTTATGCAAGTCCCATAAACAATTGGGTTAAATAAACACCAGTTTCCTCTTCTGCAAAATGCAGGTGTCTAGCTAGATGGCTCACCTCCAAAGTCCCTTCCTGCTGCAAGTCCAGGCCCCTGTGAGCTGCTTCTGGGAAAGCAGAGGCTAGGGGCTGCCTGACCGTTTTCAGAATGTGATGGGAGAAAAGATAACGAGGCATGAGATTTCTGTAGGCTGCTGATGAGTGGTCAGTCTTCATGGCCGTGCCCTTGTACTCTGGTCCAGGCCCAGCAGCCTCACTCCATGTGGTCAGACAGGTGGCTCAGGGCCAAGGAGGCCCCATAATGCCCTGGCTCGGCGAGGAGGGGGAAGGCAGAGGTCCATCCCTGCCTAGCAGGTGGTCACCAAGAGTTCTGAGTTGATGGGTCCCTGGGTGGGGCCTTCTGCTTACAATCAGGCCTCCAAATCATTGCCTACTGTCCAAAATATAAGGGAAGGGAAGAGAAACTTATTAAATGCGTACTATGTGCCAGTACTGTGCTAAGTGCTTTATAAACATTCTCATTGGATCCTCACAAGACCCTCGGCAGGTGGGTGCTATTATTGCCCTCATTTTACAGTTGGGGAAACTGAGGCAAGCATTTCACACAGCGAGTAAGTGTCTGAGGCTGGATCTGAACTCAGGTATTCCTTACTCAAGGCCCAATGTTTTATCCACTGTGCCCTCAATATAATAATAATAGCTAACATTTATAGAGTGCTTACCATGTGCCAGACACTGTGTTAAGCATTTTACAGTAATCACCTCATTTGATCCTCATGTAAACCTGGCAGGCTGGTGCTATTATCATCTCCATTTTATGGGGCATACAGAGGTTAAATGACTTGCCCAGGGTCACACAAGAAGAAAGTATCTGGAGCTAGATTTGAACTCAGGTCTTCCTGACTCCAGGCCCAGCACACTATCAGCTACTCCACTTCACTGTCTCCAAGCTACCAACATTATCAATAGTAGCATATTTTGTAATTTAAAAAAAACGGAGACCATATGAGTAAACACGGATCAGAGAATGGGGGAACAAATGAATTTAGAGAATTCTATGAATTCAGAGAATTATGGAAAGAGCTGTTGAACTGATACAGAGTGAAGTAAGTAGAACCAGGAGAACAATTTACTTGAATTGATGACCCTAATAATGTAGTCAATCAGTCAGTTAATGTTTATTAAGTACCTACTACGTGCCAAGGACTGTGCTATCCCACTGAGGATACAAAGAGCCAAGACACAGACCTGCTCCTCAAGGAGCTCACACTCTAAGGGGTAGAGCAACTTTATATTAATTACTCTATATAACATAATATATTACCCTATTATAAATTATATTATATATAATATTATAAATTACTCTATATAGGATAAATTAGAGATAATTAACTGAGGGGAGGCACTAAATATTAAAGAGGAAAACAACATTGAAATATTTCATAACTTGGATTATTGCAGAAGCAAACCAAGAGATAAAGATACAAGGGTATGATTAGATGGAGGAAAAGGACCAAGACAATCTTTTCCCTAGAAAGCTAGAAGACCCCGGATTTTATGTCCTGTTTTCTGCCATTTACTAGGCATGTGACTTCAAAAAAATCTGGCCTCTATTTCCTCATCTGTAAAATGGGGATAATAATATTTGTTCTATCTAGGTTTTGATGAGGAAAAAGTCCTTTTGCAAACCTTATAGTGTTGGGTAAATATGAGTTATTATTGTTGTTGTTATAGTGTGTGTTCCAGTGGGGGCATGCGCACATGTGTACACACACACACACGCGCGCGCGCGCACGCACACACATAAGCCAAAAAGGCTTACATAAAGTTGAACAATTATTATTTTACAAGCCATATCTTCTGAGTATATTTCTAGCATGAATTTTAATACCTAGAGGGTGAATTATATATCTAAGAAACATAATCCCGCCCTTTCAAAGGAAAGTTCATGAAAATACAGCATATATTCAAGTCACAAGTTCCTTATCCACATCCTTATCCAAAGCCACAGAAAGACACAAGGCCCTTTGTGAGACATGTTCTTTGCCCTACAAAGTTGATCAAGGGCCAGCTTTGAAGAAGGCTTATTGACCCTCCCCTCCTGCCCCCAGGATGCTGTTCAGAGTAAATAGATCTGTTACTGCTGGGACATGGGAAGGGTCAGGCTGGTAGGGACAGCCTCATGTTCATAAGCACACACCCTGAACTGTTAAGGAAATGACGGTTAAGATATAACCAGCTAGACACACAGAGCTGGTCCCACCCCTTACCTACAAGATTTTCCCCGTAATTTGATTCAACAAATATTTATTAATAATATTAACTTTCTTTGGTCAAGGTCTCTTCATTCATCTTGAAAGGTCATGGTTTTGGGCTGGTTGCCTCCCTGGGTGTCTCGAGCATCTCAATACAAGGGCATTGGCCAAGTCCTTTTCGATTGTGAAACTCCAAACACATGTGATACAAAGATGGCATAGAGGACAATGGGACCTCCCCTGTCTAGATCTTGCCTGACTCTCCTTTCCCTTGAGCAGGCTCTCTGTGGATGGAAAGGAGCCAACAGGCTTCAGGAGGAAGTTAAAAGAGGGCTTAGGAGAACCTGCCTTGTCACTTAGTGATTCTACCTCAATTTCCTCATCTCTGCCTACCTTAAACACCATTAAGCTATGACATAGCAAATGACTTTGTAGGGAAAAAAGCTGAAATGGAGGAATGGCAATCCTGAACCAGATTTCTTTTCTTGTCTGACCTCTAAAACTGGAGAACTAGAGCAACTGGGTGGTACAGTGGATAGAGCACCAGCCCTGGAATCAAGAGGACCTGAGTTCAGCTCTGACCTCAGACACTTATTAGCTACATGCCCCTGGGCAAATCACTTAACCCCAATTGCCTCCTCCCAAAAAATTGAAGAATTCTTCCATTTACTCTGCTTGACAATTTAAAACCCCTCACAATCCGGCTCTAATTTCACTTTTGGTCAGTCAACATACAATTATTAATCACCAGCCACTATGCTAAGCACTGGGAATATAAAAAGAGGCAAAAGGCTAAAAAGGCCAATTAGCTCTTTCCAGGTGGATTTGCTGTGGTTCCTTACCCACACCCACACACACTCCAGCCAAAACTGGCCTAGTTACTATTGCTGAGACTCAAGATTCCGTCTCCTATCTCATTATGTCTTTGCACAAGCTTTCCCTCCTAGAGTAGAATGCTCTCCCTCTTTAGTCCCCCAGTTCTTAGACACCATGGCTTCTTTCAAAGCTCAGCTCAAGTGCCGCATCCTCCACAAGACTTTTCTCCATCTCTCCCAAGTTGTTAGTATGGTATACACATTATATAGTTATATAGTATGTGAATTACTTCATATAAATTTTAAATTGGCTTTTAAAAATATACATATTTTGGTAGGGTGGAAGTGTCTTGAGATCTGGGATTTTGGTTTTGCCTTTGGTCCCCAGGACCTAGCACAGTGCTGTGCACATAGCAGGCAGTTAATAGTGATTGTTGAATGGAATAACGTGACTGAGCCCAGTATTTGAACCTAAGCCTTGTGACTCCAGACAATATTCTTTTGGCTATGCCACAACTGTCTAATACCTTGTAAGTAATTTTTGTTGCTGTTATTCAGTCGTTTGGTCATATCTGCCTCTTTGTGACCTATTTTTGGAGGGTTTCTTGGCAAGGATACAGAAGTGATTTGCCATTTCCTTCTCCAGTTCATTTTATAGATGGGGAAACAAAGGCAAATACGGTGAAGTGACTTGCCCAGGGTCACAGAACTGGTAAGTGTCTGAGGCCAGATTTGAATTCAGATCTTCCTCATTACAGGCCCAGAGCTCTATCCATTTCACCATGTTCTCTAAGAGGACCCATGACATCATGAGGGTAATGCCTTGATCTGTGGGTGAGTTGCATATGAGTTTGGGCAGAAGTGTGCAAAACTCATCAGCTTCACTCTCTCCTCCAGAGGCATAGAAGTCCAGTGGCAAGACAAAAGTCAAGACCACCGGTGAGGACCCAGAATGCAGTGGCCACAAAGGCATCATTCTGGCAGGGGAAGACGCCCAGAGTTTCTGACCAGAAGAGAAAACAATTTCTATTTACACTTTCTAAGCCATCAGAATCTAAACCACAAGTCACAAAGGCTTAGGGTGAGGCTATTATTGGCCAGGTAAAAATCTGGGTTTTAACGTGGAGTCAAGCAGCTCCATTTAAAATATGGTGAGCCTTGTGAGTAATAGGGAGCCACTCTAGTTTACTGAGTGGGGAGTGGGGTAACAGGTTCAGACCTGGGCTTTAGCAAGATCACTTTGGTAGCTGACTGGAGGATGAAATGAAGACGTTCCATCTGGCAACTGCAGTTATCCAGGTGTGAGGTGTGGTGACAAAAGACCCAGGTCTAATACACCAATTAAAAGCATTTATTGTCTGAGAAAAAGCTTGCAGGGGAGAGAAGATTCTACAAGGGAGCAGAGAGGAAGAGTTCTCAACTGCTCAGAGGGAAGTGGGGAAAGGATGAGATATAGTTTCCAAAGGCTTTTGGCTGGGGAGCCGGGGTTAAGGGAGAGCACATCTGTAGACACAATAAGCCAGGGTGTTTAGAAAGTCTTGAGCAAGGTCCTGAGCCTGTAGTTCCTGCTGAGGGTTAACTCTGAGCTGATCAAGGCTGGTTCTGTGGTTTCTGATAGCTAAAGGGACCTCCAAATTTGGCTAGAGTACACTCTCAAAGGATCAGTAGTATGTCAAGCAGTTTGGGGTTTCAGAAGCCGTTTTGAATGGCTAGCATTTGTGTAACTATTGTCTTACTCCCCTGTGAAGAAGGGAAGTTCTAACATATAGTGTAGTCATTACAGAGTTCAGGTGAGAAGGTCCTGTGCTACAGTGGTGACAGGGTCAGATGAGGGAAAGTGGACATGTCCTAGAGATGTTTCACAAAGACAGGTCTAGGTGACTGGTATCTACCAGGTGGTACTCTTTCTTTATTGGCTTTTTGGAGGGCAATCGGGGGTTAAGTAACTTGCCCAAGGTCACACGGCTAGGTTTTTGTGTGTGTTAAGTCTCTGAGGCTGGATCCGAACTCAGGTCCTTCTGACTCCAGGGCCAGCACTCTACTCACTGCGCCACCTAGCCACTCCATCCAGGTGGTACTCTTGACAGAGAATGTGAGTGTAATGTGTTGGCACAGTAACCTGGCATGAACAGATTGCAGCCATTTCCCCCGCTGGTTGGTTTCTTCTCCTGAGGTCCTACTATCATAAAAAAGTAAGATTTTCATTTCAAAGAAATGTTTCTTGTATTTGTAAAAACAGAAGGTTTGAATTATAATTCCCTCCTCCCCAAATAAGAGTGTTTTGTGTCTGAAATGTCAATATGACCAGCTGAAGGAGATCTATTCCCTAATGCTCTTAGGAAGGACAATGGTCACAGATACCGCTTTCCTAGAATGGTTCTTTCGACTTCTTTTGCCACCCTCTGTTTCAATGCCTATTCAGTCCTGAGCTTTTGGTACCATAAAATGTAACAGGCAGGTATTCTGTTGGCCTGAAATTTTTTTTAAAAATAAAGCTATTTTAGCATTGAAGAGTGTATGTGTGTGTTTGTGTGTTTATGTGTGTGCACGCACACATGTGTATGTTTGTGTGTGTATGTGTGTGTTTGTGTGTGTACATGCACATGTACACTCTAACTTCAGTGATCTCATTTGGACCTGGATGGTTTCTCTGAAGGTAGGACCATGAGCAGCCCAGCCAAACTGTGTCTCTTATGGATGAACTTTGTAGTCTCTCAGACCTTTTGATATTTGATCACTGAGCCTAAGTGCCAAGCCCCATTGCTAAATACCCATTTGAACTTTGCAATTTCCCTATTTCAATGAAATGTCCATGAGTTCCAGAGTCCACTTTCCCTCAAATGAAAAGATGATTATTACTCAGGCTGCAGGGATATTGAATTTGTTAAAGTTTAAATTTACATCATAATGAACTTAACTACCAAAAACCCTATATACATTTCCATGTACAAAATAGAACAGAAAGAGAATCAAATGTGAAACTGAGAATCTCTTATACATATCTTTTATTTTTTTAAGTATATGATAAATTCAGCATAGATTACTTTCTTTCCAAAAATTTTAATTTTATTGTAAATTCCAAATTCTCTATTTTTCTGTCTATTCTATCCCCACTGAGAAAAAAAGAAATACAGTGCCTATTATACAGAAGATATCATGTAAAACTCATTTCCACGTTATCCCTGTTCCAGAAAAAAAGAAAAAAATAGCATAAATTACTTTCAAAACTGTCTTGCTTGTTTGTTTCCTTCTAAATTTCCTTTGTTCTCTTTCGTGCATTTTTAAAAAGCTTCAATGATCCTCTTTTCTTTTTGGTCAACATTATCTGTTCCTTTCCTTTCTCCCTCAAATTGCCCACCTGAAAAAGAAAAAGAAAAACACAATCCTTGTAACAAATAAGCATAGTCAAAATCCACATATTTGCTGTGTCTATAGAAATAATTGTTGAATGAATGAAGAACATGTATTCCTTTCCTATTTCGGGTAGTCAGTTGAGTGTGCTAGAGAGACAAGTAGAGTTGGAAGGCATGATGAAAGGCATGACAGAGAGAGAGACACAGAGAGAGACAGAGACAGAGAGACAGATGCAGAGAAAGAGATAGAGACAGAATAGTAAGAGAAAAGAGAAGAAAAGAGAGAAGGAGAGAAAAAGAAAGAGAGAGAGACAGAGAGAGAGAGCACTTTCACATACTAGTTTGTTTAAGTCTAATGTATGGGGAAACTGGACCTTTTGGGCAATCTCAGGCCCCTGGGATGATGAAAAGCTGTTTGGTTTGTTTGTTTGTTTGTTTTGTTTTTTTCCCAAAGTAGGCCATTTTCCCAAAAGAAAAAAAAAAAGAATTGTCTCTTTCATAGGGACAGAGTCAAAGGAGAAAATAGAATAAGTGGGGGGTGGGATAGGATGGAGGGAAATATGGTTAGTTTTTCACAATTATAACTACTATGGAAATAAATGTTTTGCACAACTACACATATACAACCTATGTTGAATTGCTTGTCTTCCCAGTGGGGATGGATGAGGAGGGAAGAAGGGTAAGACTCTGGAACTCAAATGTTTTTTTTGTTTTGTTTTTGTTTTGTTTTTTTGCTTTTTGGAGGGCAGTCGGGGTTAAGTAACTTGCCCAAGGTCACACGGCTAGGTTTTTGTTTGTGTGTGCATTAAGTGTCTGAGGCCGGATCCGAACTCAGGTCCTTCTGACTCCAGGGCCTATGCTCTACTCACTGCTCCACCTAGCTGCCCCCAAGAACTCAAAAGTTTTAAAAACAAATGATAAAAAAAAAATTGTGTTGCTTTTTTTTTACATGCAACTGGGAAGTAAGACATACAGGCACTGGGGTATAGAAATCCATCTTGCTCTCTTAGAAGGGGTGGGAATGGCAGAGGATACGAGAGAATAGATTGGGAGAAGGGGTATTCAGTAGGCTTGCTATCTTGGGGTGGGGGTAGAGGAAAGACAGGAAGAAAAATTTGTAACTCAAAATCTTGTGGAAATTAATGTTGAAAATAAAAAATAAATAAATAAATTGAGAAAAATAAATTTAAAAAATTTTAAAAAGATAATTGTCTCTTTCATAGAGGAGCCTCCAGGTGGTTTTAGTTGAAGTGGGGATGGCATGTAAGTGAAATGTTTTAAAATTCTGGAAGCTCTGACTACTTTCTGCTATTTATTACTTAGAGTATTTACACTTAATACAGTGAATAACAAACCACTTTTCTTTTTCCTTGGAATTCTCTCTTCAAACAGACAAATTCTCTTAACTTGCTAGATAAAGAATTGCTTTCTTTAAACTTCACCAAGCCAAATGTCTAAGAATGAGAGAAAACCCCTTAAAAGCCTTCTTGCTTGTGCTAGACACATAAACCCCGCAAGTAGCCCCTTCACTTCAGGGAGGACTAGATGTACCTCCATTTTGCCAGTAAGTCAATGATTAGGAAGATCTATCTGAGAATTTTGCTTGTGGCACTAAGGCAGAGAATTTAATCTCATGCCACTAGGTTAGCATGATTAGTTGGAGACATATTTAAGGTTTAAACAGCCCCCAGATTACTGCTGGCACACCAGTAAGGTCTTGACAATAGTGTTAGCAGGCACAGAATAGGAGAAAAAAAACCAATTTGGTTTAAGTGAATTACACTTTGTATTATCTGTCCTTTCCAAGTCAATTATCTCTCTTTTTCAAGAAAAATCAAATTTAGTAATCCTAATTGGCATTTTGAAATGCAACTTGTTTGATATTATTCATTTAGGGTGCATCTTCATGGATTAGTGTCATAGTGGCCTTGGAGACTGATAGAGCTCAGTACCTGTCTTGCCTATAACGTCTCTTGGCTGGGTGACCTGTGCCAGCCTCTCAAAGAGCGAGGCAACTTGCTAAGACTTTATATTACAGAGAAGGTACCTATCTGAACTGGTAGAGAGAAATTCCTTATCAGGATACTCCCTCTACCAGGGAAATCACAGATCCTGTTCTTATCTCTATTCCCTACATGGTGCCCTGACTCCATTCACTTTGGTCAACACTCTTTGTGTTCCCATCTACAAGGTAGAAATAGAAACTTTTCCAGGGGTTTTAATGCTTGCCATCACTCAATTGGGTTGAATTAGTGGGTTAGTTCCACTAAGGCACAAACTTGTATCTGCCAGCAAGAGCCAGCATAAAGTGGCATATTTTGTAAAGTACCAAAATCAATTAGATTTAGTTTTTGTTTTTGAGGAGGGAAGGCAAGGCAATTGGGGTTAAGTGACTTGCCCAAGGTCACACAGCTAGTAAGTGTTAAGTGTCTGAGGCCACATTTGAACTCAGGTCCTCCTGACACCAGGGCTGATGTGCTATTCACTGTGCCACCTAGCTGCCTGGCCCCCGCCCCCAATCAATTGCTGAGAAAGAGAGTAAAGCATAGTGAAGTAGTTTCCACATTGTTTGTGTACCTCACCATTGAAGATTTTTTAACTACACACCCCAACATAAGTATATTTATTTATAAATTATATAAATGTGTTGTTGTACTAATATATTATGTGCAGTATAAAATATACATGAAAACAGAAATTAAATGAGATGAAATAAAGGTTTTAAAATAAGTTTTATTTTATTAATGTTACAAAAATCCTTTCTATTTTTACTACAAAAAGTGGTGAGAGCATGTGATTGAATATACTTTTTTATTTGTGAACAACTTAGTTTAATGTTTGGTGATGAGGTCATTCAAATTCAGTTTGTGTCAATATTTGCTGTTGTTGACTGTCAGAGCTAATAAAAAATACAGGACAAAGGCAGAAAGAGCTAAATGGAAGAAGTGCTTTGTTGGCACTATACCTAGCATATCATGACAATTGTTTTTTTAAATCTCATTCATGAATCGTAAAGGTTTTCATTGAAATTTGAGTAGTAGATTTCCATCTGCCCTGCTGTCAGTTGGTTATTCTAAGAAACTCATCTGAAGGTGTTACATGTTATATTTTTAACAAACAGGTTCAAAACCCACTGAAACTCATTTGGTCGAGGGGGGCGGAGCCAAGATGGCGGAGTAGAAACAGCATTTCCAATGTGCTCTGCCCCACACAAATTTCAAACAATGTGAAAGGGAGCTCCGAACAACTTCTGGAGCCACAGCACCCACAGAATGGCACAGAGAAGCTAACCTCCTGCTGAGGACAGCCCAGCAGCCCTGCAGGGAGCCGCCAGCACAGCGCTCTGAGAGCAGGCAGCACAGCGCTGGGAACCAACAGCGCAGCCCTCAGAGCCGAGCCCAGGTCCTCAGTTTTAGCCCCAGGGCAGCCAGGTCTTCAGCTGGCTGGTGGAACCCCAGAACACCAGCAATTGTGGCGATTCCAGAATTATCAGCACAGATATGCCTAGGACAAAGTGAGAGGTGAGTGCCCTATGGACTTTGGGACCAGTATTTGGGGAACTCGCAGCTGTCTCCCCTGGGGGCGAAAAGCTGCTTAAGAAACAGCTGCACAGAAGCCATTTTGCAGCATCAGTAGTGGCTCTAGCTCCTGGTCTGCGAACTGTAGGAAGATCCAGCAATCAGTCTGGGGGTTAATCGCTTTTGCTTTAAACTGCCTGGATCTGGATTGTGGTCTGCGGGGGATGTTTGGGGTGGGTATCCAACTTGCCAGAGTGGGTGGAGGCTTTACAGAGGCCACCCAACTGGCGGAAGTTGTGAAGACCCCACGTTTGGGGGGAAGCTCCCCTGTCTGGGGGCAGAGTCCTACTGTGGCAACAAGCCCAAAAATCAAGTAATTAAGTGGCAATATGCCTAGGCAAACGAAACAAAATAAACAGAAAAGTTTAACATTGGACTCCTATTTTAGGGGCAAAGAGGCTCAAAGCATGGAGCACTGTGAGGTCAGAACTCCTGCACCAAAAGCCCCAAATGAAAATACAAGCTGGCTACAGGCCATAGAGGACCTTAAGAAGCAAATAAGAGAAGTGGGGGAAAATTTGGGAAGAGAAATGAAAAAGATGCAAGAAAAGTATGAAATGACAGTCAACAGCCTGACTGAGGAAAATAACACCTTAAAAAATAGACTAACTCAAATGGCAAAAGAGGCTCAGAAAGGCAATGAGGAGAAGAATGCCTTAAAAAGTCAAATTTGCCAGATGGAAAAAGAATCTCAAAAGCTCACTGAGGAGATTCATTCCTTCAGAGTTAGACTGGAGCAAATGGAAGCTAGTGACTTTATGAGAAATCAAGATACTATTAAACAGATCCAAACAAATGAAAGAATAGAAGGCAATGTGAAATATCTCATGGGAAAAACCACTGACCTGGAAAATAGATCCAGGAGAGATAATTTAAAAATTATTGGACTACCTGAAAGCCATGATCAAAGAAAGAACCTAGAAATCACCCTTCAAGAAATTCTCAAGGAAAATTGCCCTGATGTTTTAGACCCAGAGGGCAAAATAGAGGTTGAAAGAATCCATAGATCACCTCCTGAAAAAGATCCCAAAAAGAAAACTCCCAGGAATATTATAGCCAGGTTCCAGAATCCCCAGATCAAGGAGAAAATACTACAAGCAGCCAGGAAGAAACAATTTCAATATTGTGGAAACACAATCAGAATAGCACAGGACCTGGCAGCTTCTACATTGAGGGATAGAAGGGCATGGAACATGATATTCCAGAGGGCAAAAGAGCTGGGAATGAACCCAAGGGTCACCTACCCAGCAAAACTGAGTATCTTGTTTCAGGGGAAAATATGGTCATTCAGTGGAATAGAGGACTTTCAAGCATTCTTGATGAAAAAACCAGAGTTGAATAGAAAATTTGACATTCAGACACAAGAAGCAAGAGATGCTTGAGAAGGTAATCAAGGAAAAGAAATCAAAAGGAACTTATCAAAGTTGGACTATTTACAGTCCTACATGGACAAACAATAACTGTGTTTGATGAAACCTTTCTCATTATGAAAATAATTGAAGAAGGGTACATGGCATATGTTCACAAATATACATGGATAGAGGGCACAGGTTGAATTTGATGGGAAGGGATGATTATTATTTTTTTTTTTTTGGAGGACAACTGGGGTTGGGTGACTTGCCCAGGTTCACGTGGCTGGGTTTTTGTTTGTGTGTTGGGTGTCTGGGGCCAGATCCGAGCTCGGGTCCTTCTGGCTCCAGGGCTGGCTCTCTGCTCGCTGCGCCACCTAGCCACCCCAAGGAAGGGATGATTCTTAAGGGGTGAAGTCAAGAGGTGAGAGAGGAAAGTGGCAAGAGGAGATGGAGAGAGACAGGGTAGGGCAAACTATCTCATGTAGAAGAGGCAAGGGGAAGTAGTTGCAGGGGAGGGGAAGAACAGGAAGGCAAAAAGGCAAAAGCATATTCTCATTGAAGTTGGCTCAAGGAGAGAATCACATACATACTAAATGGAATATCTTACCCTCACTCACTCTCCTGAGTAGGGGAAAGGGGGATGAGAGGGGGGATGATGAAGGGGAGGGCATTCTGGGGAGAGGGGAGGTTAGAAGTACCCATTATCAAAGAGGGACAGGATCAAAATAGGGAATGGACCAGGTGGGAGGTGAGACAGGTGGAAGGGAAATATAAGCAGTCTTTTACAATATATCTACTATGGTAATGTTTTGCATAGATAAACATGTACAACACATACTGAATTGCTTATCTTCTCAGAGGGAGTGGGTGACAAGGGAGAAAGGGAATGGATCTGAAAATCGAATTTTTAAAATTAAATGTTTCATAAGATGTCCAGGCAGTGGGGCTCAGAGATTCACCTTGCCCTAATGGCAAAGTTGAATGGGGTATGGGAGAAGATATGGGAGAGAGCAGATTGGATGAGGGGATATCTAGTGGGACTGCTATTCTGGGGTGGTGGGTAGGGAAAAAATGGGGGAAAAATGTAACTCATAATCTGGTGGAAATGAATGATTTAAACCAGAAGTTAATAAAGCATTTGTTTAATTTAAAAAAAAAAGAAAAAAAAAGAAACTCATTTGGTCGATTTTTAATAAGTTAGAAAATTCTGGGTTTGTGCACAGCTGTGATAATTTTTATAGATGACATAGATCGTTTTGGGTTCTAAAAGTTAGGACAGGGGTGGAGTCAAGAAGAACTGAGTTAAAATCTGGCCTTAAACACTTACTAGCTGTGTGACCTTGGGCAAGTCACTTCACCCTGTTTGACTCTGTTTCCTCATCTCAAAAATGAACTGAAGAAGGAAACAGCAAACCACTCTAGTGTCTTTGCCAAGAAAACCCCAAATGGTCTGACAAAGAGTCAAACACTGAACAAGTATTCCTATACCTTGTTAGTCTAGCTAATCAAAAGAGAGTGAGCCCTTCCATTGAGTGATTGTTTTTCTTCATAAAAGAAGCCCTAAAGTGAAGTCCAATTGCTAAGAGATGACATCTCTCTGAATTGCAAGTAAAAATAAAAATCAGTTGACTAGTGACTCTGTCTCTAAGTTTTTCTTTCAGGTATCACAATAGGACAAAGTTCAATTTTTTTTCAATTATTTTTAAAAATTCTTTAAAAATCCACTTTCAAGCCCTCCCACATCCCCCATCCCCCACTGAGAACAAAAGAAAAACAAAACCCATTACACACATGTATAGTTGATTAAAACCAACTCCACATTGGCCATTTCCAAAAAAGTAATTGATCTCATTCTGTATTCTGAGTTCCTCACTCCTTTGTAAGAAGATGGACATTACATTTCACCCTAAATCCTCTGCGATCCTTTGGTTGTTACTCTGATAAGAGTTTAACATATTAATATTCTATCATGTTTTTAGACCATAACTTGTTCATTCATTACCCACTTTATGAGCACCCACTCAAATTCCCATTCTTTGCCACCTCACAAAGAGCTCTAAATATTTTTGCACTTCTTAGGTAGAGTTTGTTTTGCTTAGTTCTAATCTAATCCAATCCAATCCAATCCAACCCAATCCAATCCAATCTAATCTAATCTAATCTAATCTAATCTAATCTGATCTAATCTGATCTGATCTAATCTAATCACCGTCCCTCTAATTCTCCCTCCTCCCTTCTCTCCTTTTCTCCTATTCCCCAGTTTAATGAAATGTTTTTCTATACTTAACTCTGTGTGTTTTTCCTTCTTTTGCCCCAGCCCCCTCCTCCTTCTTTCTTCTGTAGACTTATGCTTATTAGATAATTTTACTTAACTTTCCTTTCCCCCTGCCAGCCTCAGTGTATTCCTCTTTCCCCTTCTTCCAATTCTTAAGATAACAGAATCACTCCCAGGCCTTGTCTAATTGGTACTGAAACCTGATGATGATAGGGTTCAGAGGAGATGCATATAGCCTTTCTCCATACTTGAATGTAAGCATTTTATCCTTGTTTAGTTCTTTATCATTGTTCATTTCTATTTACATTTTTATGTTTCTCTTCACTCCTGTGTTTGGATTTCAGTTTCTCCAAAGGCCTAGTCTTTTTATCAGTAATATTTGGAAATCCTCTATTTCATTAAAGATCTATTTTTCTTAAGAATTATACTCAGTTTTTCTGGGTACATTATTCTTGACTTTAAGCCCATATTCTTTGCCTTCTGGAATATTTTATTTCAAGTTCTGTTCTGCTTTATAGTGGTGGCTATTAAATTTGTGCATGACCTTGGCTGTGGTTCCTTGGCACTGAAATTTTTTCTTTCTGACTGCCTTGCAAACTCTGGGTTTTGGCTCTGATGTTCCTGGGAGTTTTCATTTTGGAGTTTCTTTCAGGAGGTGACTGAGGGAATTCTTTCTATTTCCATTTTGCTCTCTGGTTCTAAGAGATCTGGGTAGTTTTCTTTGGAAGATTTCTTGAAATAGGATGTCTAGGCTAGTCAAGAGTTTTACAATTTTTTCGCCTTGATTTGTTTTCCAGGTCTGTTGTTTTTGCTATGAGATACCTCACATTTTCTTCTTTTTTTTCAGTTTTTTTTTTTGTTGTTGTTGTTGTCACTGGAGTTTATTGAGTAGGGTGCCAATGGCCAATCTTCTGGCTAAGCTAGTCCTTAAACAACTAACATATAGTTTAACATCATATGAAAGCTTTTCTAATTTAGATGGACTTACCAGAGCTTATCATCTACTGAAAAGCTTAGGAGAGTCCTGGGATACATTCACACCATGATGAGGAATCACAGGAGAACTTAAGTGCAGGTCAATACCTCGTTTGTACAGGACTTTGCCTATTTTTTTTTCCCAAATGCTTAAATAACTTCTGGTTTACATCATTCATCTCCGCCAGACCCCAAGCCACAACTTTTCTTCCCCATTCTCCCCCTACCCACCACCCCAAAACAGCGGTCCCACCGGATATCCCTTCCTCCAATCTGCTCTCTCCCATATCCTCCCCCAATACCCTCCTCAATCCTTCCCGTAGGGCACAGTGGACCTCCATGCCACAATGCCTGCACATCCCACTTCCCAAATGCATGCAAAATATTACCAACAATAATATTTATATACTTTTAAACATCTGAATCTAAAACCCTGAACTCCAGACTCACTTCCTTTCTCCCTTGTCACCCACCCCCACTGGGGAGACAACCAACTCAGCATACACTATACATGTATAGCTACAAAAAACATAACCACAGTAGACACACTGTAAAAGACCAACTACACCTCCCTCGCTCCCACCCAAACCCCACTCGCTCCACCCTCCACCCCAATCCCATCCCCTTTCAAAAGTGGGTGCCTCCAATTTCCCTGCCCCCCCAGCCTGCCCTCCCTTCCATCATTCCCCCTCTCATCCCCTTCCCCCCCACTCTCCTGTAGGGTGAGATAACCTATTTAGTATGTATGTCATTCTCTCCCTGAGCCAAATTCAATGGGAATAAGGTTTTGCCTTTTTGCCTTCCTGTTCTTCCCCTCCATTGCAACCATTTTCCCTTGCCTCTTCTCTATGAGAGAGTTTACCCCAATCTGTCTCTCCCCATCTCCTCTCATTATATTCCTCTCTCACCTCTCAGTTTTACCCTTTAAGCATCATCTCTTCCTATTAAATTCAACCTGTGCTCTCTATCTATGTATACCAGTAAACATATATACACTTATTCACATATGTATTCATATGCCCATATACCCTTCTTCAGCTATTTTCATACTGAGAAAAGTTTCATAAGTTACAATTATTGTTTTTTCCATGTAGGAATGTATATAGTTCAACTTTGATAAGTTCCTTATGATTTTTTTCCCTGTTTACCTTCTCAAGCTTTTCTATCTGAATGTCAAATTTTCTATTCAACTCTGGTTTTTTCTTCAAGAATACTTAAAAGTCCTCTAATTCACTGAATGACCATATTTTCCCCTGAAACATGATGCTCAGTTTTGCTGGGTAGGTGATTCTTAGTTTTAATCCCAGCTCCTTTGCCCTTCAGAATATAATATTCAATCCCTCAGTGTAGAAGCTGCCAGATCCTGTGTTATCCTGATTGTGTTTCCACAATATTGAAATTGTTTCTTCCTGGTTGCTTGTAATATTCTTTCCTTGATCTGGGAATTCTGGAACCTGGCTATAATATTCCTAGGAGTTTTCTTTTTGGGATCTTTTTCAGGAGGTGATTGGCGGATTCTTTCAACCTCTATTTTGCCCTCTGGTTCTAAAACATCAGGGCAGTTTTCCTTGAGAATTTCTTGGAGGATGATTTCTAGGTTCTTTCTTTGATCATGGCTTTCAGGTAGTCCAATAATTTTTAAATTATCCCTCCTGTATCTATTTTCCAGGTCAGTGTTTTTTCCCATGAAATATTTCACATTGCCTTCTAATTTTTCATTTGTTTGGATCTGTTTAACAGCATCTTGATCTCTCATAAAGTCACTAGCTTCCATTTGCTCCAGTCTAATTCTAAAGGAATGATTCTCTTCAGTGAGCTTTTGAGATTCTTTTTCCATCTGGCAGATTCAGCTTTTTAAGGCATTCTTCTCCTCATTGCCTTTTTGAGCCTCTTTTGCCATTTGAGTTAGTCTATTTTTTAAGATGTTATTTACCTCAGCTATTGACTCTTGTTTCATAATTTTCTTGCATCATTCTCATTTCTCTTCCCAATTTTTCTTCTACTTCTCTTATTTGCTTCTTGAGGTCCTCTATGGCCTGTAAGCACGTCGTATCTTTCTTGGAAGCTTTTGGTGCAAGAGTTCTGACTTCACTGTCTTCCTCTTGTTCCATGTTTTGATCCTTTTTGTCACCAAAGTAGGAGTGTAAAGTTGGAGTACTCTGTTTATTTTTCTTCCTTTGCCTACTCATGTCACCACTCAATTACTTGACTTTTGGACTTGTTGCCACAGTAGGACTCTGCCACCAGCCAGGGGAGCTTCTGTCCCAAATGCTGGGGTTTTCTCAGCTGCCAGAGGTATTAGTTGGATGCCCTCTCTGAAGCCTCCACACACTCTGGCAAGCTGGTCACACACCCCAGGACCTCCACCCTAGACCACAATCCAGATCCAAACAGATTAAAGCAAGAGTAATTACCCCCAGACTGGTCGCTTTGTCCCCCTACAGTCTACAGGCCAGGAGCTGAAGCCACAACACACTGACCTCTCACTTTGTCCTTAGCATCTATGTGTTGATAATTCTGGAAATGGCCACAGCTGCTGGTGTTCTGGAGTCCCTCCAGCCAGCTACTGGCCAGGTCACCTCTGGCTCATGCAGGACTGGGGTCAGCTCCCAGAGTGCTGAGCTGCCCACTCCCTGCCGAGCTGCCGGGCTGTCCTTAGCAGGAGGTTAGCTTCTCTGTGTCACCCTCTGTGACAGGGTTATGTAGAGCCAAAGTTTTTTCAGAGTCCCCTTTTACATGGATTGGGGAAGTAGGGAGCCAGAGCTGCTCAGAAATCCTGTTTCTATTCTGTCATCTTGGCTATACCCCCCTTTTTTAATTTTTTGATTCAGTTTGAATATTTGTTACTATTTCATGGAGTCATTGGCCCATTCTAATTTCCACAGAGTTTGCTGCTATAGCACCAACACAATCTTCACAGCACCAAAGGCGACTGTCAATATGCCAGCACAGTGCTCAGTTGCAAAATATATAGACTCTCCATATAGAAGACAGAAGCAAAACATTTATTCAGACACCAGAAAACCAAATCCTAACACCAGGAATCCGAGTTCATCACAGCAATGTGGAAGTTAATACACCAAAATGTAGCAGAGAGTCACATTGTCTTTTAGCCTTCCCACAAACAAACACAAGTCTAGCTGTCACAATAGGTGGCAAACAACCAACATTTACTCACAAGCCTAAGTATCTCCCTTGGGTATGCCCTCTCCTCCCTCTGTCTCTAACTGTTCTGACTCCCAGTTTCCTGTGAACTCTGCTCTACCCTTCAGCAAATTCCTCCCACTACAGGCTACGTGTGATTATATTCAACCTATTAAGGAGAAGAGTATATCTTCAAAGCTGGAAAGTCTTCAAATTCTCTAGGCTTATTAAGGGAAGATCTTCAAATTACCATTACCATTATAGCTGCTTAGACAAGGTTTTATACCTTTCAAACTAAACTTTTTATTCTCTTTCCAATTCCTTCTTTCACAGCTCTCATTTCTTTTTCATTTTTTTTCCTCAAGCACTCTCATTTCATTTATAAAAACTTTTTTTTCAGTCTTGCTTCATCTCTTCAAGGAATTCTAGTTGAATTTGTACTTTGTTTTACTCTGAGACATTGCTCATCGATGTTTTGTGGTTACTTTCTTCTGGATTTGTGTCTAGAGCTTCCCTGTCACTATAATAGCTTTTTATGATGGCATTTTTTTTATCTTTGTCCCGTTCTTCCATCCTATTTCCTGACTTTAGACTTGATGCTAGGTATGGATACTGCACACTTTTGGAAAAAAAGGTCTGGGCTAATCCTTTTGCTGATTTCTTGGAATATTGAGTTGTATTATTTCAGAATCTCAGGGATAAGATTTTCATACTTTCAGTGCTGCCAAAGTGGTCTAATGCAATGCAATGTCTGGTTGCTGCACCCCTTCTCCAAACTCTCCCCCACTCCCCCCACCCCAATCTGAGCTCTGCAAGTTCCTAACCTGGATTTCAGTCTGAGCAACAGTAGATAGTTGCTAGATTCAGTCCCTATCATCCATCTTGAGAGCTCTTTTTGCTTAGAATGATAGAAATGTGGGTTCTACTTTGGTTTCAGATTCCTACCCTAGTTATTCCTCTGTAGGCTGGGCTAGATGCTGGAACTGAAACCCTGTTCTGTTCCTGGGGTCTGAGTCCCTTTGCTGCTGCTTGCTTCTGGCCTTCCTTCTTTCTCAGTATTACACCCAGGGTCTCTCTGTCTGGTTACATCACCCCTGCACACAGGTCTCCTGGATCTCTGACCTGGGACTGGGTAGTGGGTGGCACTTGTCCCTGTCTCCGTGCCCTTTAATGGGTCTAGTGATGCTATGGTACAGCTCTGGGATCTCCTCTTGCCCCAGTCTCTTCTTGGGTGCTGGAGGTCTTCATATGTGGTACTTCGGGCCTGACACTGTCCCCAGGGTCAGGAGATCTTTCTGCCTATATGTGGACCTGTTCCAGATATATAGTTCACTATGACCTTTTCTGGATTTCTCCATCAGGATTTGGTCTGGTGCATTTTCTAATTCTTTTTAGAGGAGTCTTGTAGAGGGGGATTGGCTATACTGCCCTGCTAATCCACCATCTTGGCTCCCGGGTGTGAAGTTCATCATATCTATTTGTTGTTCAGTTGTTTCAGCTGGGCGACGCTTCATGGCCCCACTTGGGGTTTTCTTGGCCAAAACGCTAAAGTAGTTTGCCATTTCCTTCTCCAGCTCATTTTACAGAGAGGAACTGAAGCAAACAGGGTTAAGTGACTTGCCCAGGGTCACACAGCTGACTCAGTGACTGAGACCAGATTTAAACTCAGGAAGATGAGTCTTCTTGACTTCAGGCCCAGTGCTCTATCATTGCCCCACTTGGCTGCCCCTATTATTCCTATTAGTGGCTATAATCTTTGCATTAACACACAGAGAAAATGGATAGTGGGGTTCAGCTATGCAGATTGGGTCAGAATCTAGGAAAGTTGTGTGGTCAAGAACTGGTTTGGAAGATAAGAAACCTTGTTTCCCATTCTGATTCTGCCAATGGGGGGTGATGTTGGGCAAATCAGCGTGCTCCTGAGCCTCAGTTTCCTCTTCTAGGAACTGAGGGGGCTGCTGACCCTAGACAAGTTGGTCCGGCTGATGAGAGTTTCACAAAGTCTAGAAGGGCAGAGCAGGTCAGAGAGAGCAGTACTGGGGACAAAGCTTGTGGCTGCTAATTTTCTCCTTGACACTTTAGCTGTGTGTGTGCTGAGTACTGGCAATTAAGAGCAGAGAGGCAGGTCTAAGTTTGTAGCCCCAGGTAGCAGAGGGACCAGCTGCTTTTCATTAGAGCAGAGGCAGAGCTCTCCTTGTGGCAGTAGCCACACATCTGGGGCTTGCTTTGAAAAACAAAACAAAACAAAAACTAAATCCCCCCAAAGAGTTTTAAAACAGCTTCTCAGCCTCATCAGGAGTGAGGCTTCCCTTTTGCCTCCAAAGCTGTCAAAGGGTTGTGCCGCAGCTCTGTTCAGAGGAAGCAAGGAGACCTCTAGGGACTGACACAGAGAGACTTGAGAAAGAAGAGAACAATTCATACAATGAGGACATTACAGAGAAAAACAACCTTGGAAGACTTTAGAACTTGCTCAGCCCAATAATAAAAAACGACTGCAAAAGAAGGAAGGTGAGGCAGGCCACTTACCTCCCTCCTGACTGTGAAGGCAGAAAGACCCATGTCACATGGGGCTGTTTGTAGCTATTTATCAAGTGTTTTTTTTCCTGTTTCCTCCAAAATGATCAGATTAATTCTTTGCCTTTTAAAAAGTTGGTCCTATTTACAATTAATTTATTTTTGTCCTCTTACTACCCAAGTCTTGGTTCTTTGTCTCTAACTTAGTTCAGAAATTCAGCTGGCCTGTAAGAGTTAAATTTAGAAATCCAGTTCTCGTGCTAATCACTGTTCTATTATTGTGTCAAGGAAATCTGGGATCCTTGAGGGATGTGGGTGGACACCAGGGAGCTGGTCTAGCTACCCTTCAAGGATGTCTGGTTTGCTGCCCAAAGACTTTTGGTCCATTATCCCTAACCTTGCAACTGGACTCAAACAATGGACATTTCTTAGTCACAGGGGAAAAGGAGGGAGTTGTTGCTAGACCCTCATTCCCCATTTCCAGAAAATCATATTGACCTTGAGACCTTACCTCTGAAACCAATCATATTGATTTTACCATTCATGATATCAGTTTCTTTTAACCTATCATAACAAAGTTATGTTCTTTGTTCTGTATTCTCCTAAATTATAAAAGAGACCTATCCCTCTCATTTGGGGTCTTAGTTTTGCTGAGAAATTTAAGATACTATTTATTTATTTATTCTTAAAGCAATTGGGGTTAAGTAACTTGCTCAAGGTTACACGGCTAGTCATTATTTATGTGTGGGTGCTCATTTTCTGAGGCCAGTTTCGATCTAGGGTCATCCCAACTCCGAGGCCGGTGCTCTTACTCACTGCACCACCTAGCCGCCCCGAGATACTATTTATTGGTAAATTCGTGCTTTACTAACAAGTTGATCATACTTAAAACTTCATGCCTCAGTTTACCTTAATTTTAACTGGTACAGCTCAATGGGGTGGGGGCAAGTAGAGGGAGGGGCAGATTGATTTTTTAAATGCTTATTAATAGGAGGCAGCTAAGTGGTAAAATACTGAACTTGAAGTCAGGAAAGCCTGGATTTAAATCTGGCCTCAGATAGTTACTAGTCCTGTGACCCTGGGCAGGTCACTTAACCTCAGTCCCCTCATCTGTGAAATGGGGATGATAGCACCTAGGGAAAGGAATAAGCATTTAAATAGTACCTATTATGTGCCAGGCACCATGCTAAGTGCTTTATAAACCCTTAAGGTAAGCACTATTATTCCCATGTTAAAGTTGAAGAAGGGCCAGCTAGGTGGTGCAATGGACAGAGTATTGGGCCTGGAATTGAGAAGACTCACCACACACACACACACACACACACACACACACACACACACACACACACAGATAGTGTATATATTGTGGATACCAAACTTTATCAGAGAAATATGAAAGAAAGATTAATTTTCAAATTTGATCGTTTCCTGTCTCATCCTCAATAGACTAATGCTGTCTTGTAGAAGCTATTCAGTTTTGAGTAATCAAAGTTATCTATTTTTATCTTTTGTAATTGCCTCTATCACTTTTTTGATTAAGAATACATCTCTTGCTCTCGTCTCTCTCCCTTCTGTTGTCGCCGCCATCATGGACACCGGCCGTGTGCAGCCCATCAAACTGGCTCGGGTTACCAAGGTACTGGGCAGGACCGGTTCTCAGGGCCAGTGCACCCAGGTGCGTGTGGAATTCATGGACGACACGAGCCTGTCCATCATCCGCAACGTGGAGGGCCCCGTGCGGGAGGGGGACGTGCTCACCCTGCTGGAGTCGGAACGGGAGGCCCGGAGGCTGCGATGAGACCGACCGGTGGAGGCCCCTAGGCTCCTGGTCGTGGAAGGACTACTAAGGGATGTGTAAAATAAAGAGTTTTGTCTAAAAAAAAAAAAAATACATCTCTTACCCATAGCTATGAGAGGTAAATGATCTATTTCTCTTCTATTTTTTTTATTACTTTTTTTAGGAGGGGAGGGGGGAAGGCAGAGCAATTGTGGTTAAGTGACTTGCCCAAGGTCACAGAGCTAGTAAGTATGTCAGGTGTCTGGAACCAGATTTGAACTCGGGTTCTCTTGACTCCAGGGCTGGTGCTCTATTCACTATACCACCTAGCTGCCCCTTCTTCTAAATTTGTTTTAATAGTATAAGCTTTAATATTACATATCCATTTGGAATATATTTTGGAGTGTAGCATTCTAAACTAATTTCTGCCATATGCTTTCCTTTTTTCCTAGCAATTTTTATCAAATAGGGAGTTTTCCCCTAGGTAACTTATGCTTTCCACTTTATCAAACACTGGGTAATTGAGTTCTATTCTTTCCAACTCTTTCTTGTCTAGTCTATTCCATTAATCTATCTTTCTATTCTTTAACCAGTATCAGATAGTTTTGATGACTGTTGCTTTATGATATAGTTTGAGGTCTAGAAGTACTAATCCCCCTTCCTCCTTACTTCTTTTTACTCCTTTGATATTCTATATTTTTCTTTTTCCAAATTTTATCATTTTATCAAGTTCTGTAAAGTAATCCCTTGGTAATTTGATGTCATAGAGTTAGAAGTATGAATTAGTTTTGGTAGTATTGTCATTTTTATTATATTGGCACAGCCTAGCAATGAGCACTGAATGTTCCTCCAGCTATTTAGGCTGTCCTTTATGTCTTTTTTTTTTTTTTTGCGTTAACAAGCTTACTTTAATCAAACAAACACACATTACCTAGTTCAGGGGAAAAAGGTCAGCACCCCAAACTTCAGAGTTACAGAACTTACAAATCAGACAGGCTTCCAAACTGTCCCAACATTACATGCATCAATACCAAATCACGGTTACCAGAGAGGGAAGCATCAACATCTGGGTTTTCAAAGCCAGGGGGCTCTCAACAATGGCTTCCCAGAGTCTCATCTGGTCAAATCACACAACACTTCTCAAAGTGAGCCCCAAAGCAAAGCCTCTCCTCAGGGTTTATATAGCCTTCTCCTGGCTCAGAGATTGTAACAACCTTCTGGACTGTAGCAGCAAGCACCCCAATATCCCCAGGGTGACTGCCAACACAGGTTCTTAGATCTGCTTTTCAAAAGGAAAGCAACTCAAAATCAGTTAACAAGCTTACTTTAATCAAACAAACATACATTACCTAGTTCAGGGGAAAAAGGTCAGCACCCCAAACTTCAGAGTTACAGAACTTACAGAAACAGACAGGCTTCCAAACTGTCCCACCATTATATCAATACCAAATCACAGTTACCAGAGAGGGAAGCATCAACATCTGGGTTTTCAAAGCCGGGGGGCTCTCAACAACAGCTTCCCAGAGTCTCATCTGGTCAAATCACACAACACTTCTCAAAGTGAGCCCCTGTCCTTTATGTCTTTAAGAAGCACTTTATAATTCCATCTATACAAGTGTTTTATGTGCTTTGGGAGGTTGATCCCCAAATATTGAAATAAGATTTCTCTTTTTATGTTTTCTTATTATTATAGAGAAATGATGTTGATTTTTTGAGGATTTATTTTGTAGCCTGCAACTTTGCTGAGGTTATTGTCTCACTTAGTATCTTTGTTGATTCCCTGGGGCTTTCCAAGTAAACCAACATATCATCAACAAACAGGAACAGTTCTATCTCCTCTTAATCTATCTTTATTCTTTTAATTCCTTTCTCATTGCTATTGGTAGTATTTCAAGAATTATATCAAATAGTAGTGGAGAGGGTGAGCATCCTTTCTTCACTCCCATATTATTGGAAGGGATTCTAGTATATCCTCATTGCATATGTGCTTGTTTTTCGTTTTAGATAGATGCTATATATATATAAAACAATCCCTTTATGTCTATAGTGTGTAGGTTTTTTCAGCATAAAAATATTGTACTTTGTCAAAGGCTTTTTCTGCATCTATTGAGATGATCGTATGTTTTTTGGATGCACTGGATTTTTTTTACTTTTGTTTTTACTTTTTTTTTTTGAGGGCCATTGGGGTTAAGCGACTTGCCCAAGGTCACATGGCTAGTTTTTGTGTTAAGTGCCTGAGGTCAAATTTGATCTCAGGTCCACCTGATTCCAGGGCCGGTGCTCCATTCACTGTGCCACCTAGCTGCTCCTGGTTTTTACTTTTGTAAAAAATTGAATACTATTTTATTTTTTTCCCAAATTACACGTCAAGACAATTTTTTAGCATTCATTTTACAAGATTTTGAGTTCCAAATTTTTCTCCCTTCCTCCTTCTACCCTCTTCCAAAAATGGTAGGCAATTTGATATAGGTTATACATATGCTATCACGTAAAAAAAAAATCATGTTTCCATATTAGTCACAGTTTTTAAAGAAGAAAAAAAGAATACTAAAAAGAATAAAGTGGAAAAGTTTTTTGATCTGTATTTAGAGTCTATCAATTCTTTATCTGGATGTAGAAAGCATTTTCCTTTGTGAGTCCCTTATACTTGTCTTGTATCATTGTGTTACTGAGAAGTGGTGAGTCAGTTGATCAACAATGTTGCTGATGCTGTGTACAATGTTTTCCTGGTTCTGCTCATTTTACTTTGCCTCATTTCATATAAGCCTTTCCAGGTTTTTCTGAAACCTGACTGTTTATCATTTCTTATTGCATTGGTCTTCCATTACATTCATATACCACAGCTCATTCAGCCATTCCCCAAACTGATGGGCATCCCCTCAATTTCCAATATTTTGCCACCATGAAAAGGGCTGCTATAAAGCTTTTTACATGTGTTGGTCCTTTTCTTTTTTATGTTGGTTTTTAGTAATAATTAATTATGTTGATTGTTTTTTTAAAAATATTTATTTATTTTTAGTTTATAACAGTTCCACAAGCTTTTGAGTTTTAAATTTTTTCCTCTCTCCTTCTTCCCCTCCCTAAGATGGCATGAAATCTGATATAGGCTCTCTATATATATTCACATTAGTCATGTTGCAAAGAAGAATCATAACCAATGGAATGAACCATGAGAAAGAAGAAACAAAACAAAACAAAACAAAAGAGAGAGAGAGCAAATAGTATGCTTTGATCTGCATTCAGACTCTATAATTCTTTCTCTGGATGTGGACAGTATTTTCCATCCTGAGCCTTTGGAATTATCTTCAAACCTTGCATTGCCAAGAAGAGCCAAGTTATCAAAGTTAGTCATCACACAACGTGGCTGTAACTGTGTACAATGTTTTCCTAGTTCTGCTTCCCTCACTCAGAAGCAGAATATAAGTCTTTCCAGGTTTTTCTGAAGTCCACTTGCTCCTTGTTTCTTATAGCACAATAGTATTGCATTACATTCATATGCCACAACTTGTTCAGCCATTACCCAATTGATGGGCATCAATTTCCAATACTTTGTCACTACAAAAGGGATTGCTATAAATATTTTTGCACATGTAGGTCCCTTTCTCTTTTGCATTGGTTTTTTAATAATAATTAATTATGTTGATTATTTTCCTAATATTGAATTATCCCTGGTATAAATCCCACTGGAGCATAACCAATGATTTCTTGGATACATCAGTATAGTCTGACAGGATTTTGCTTAAAATTTTTGAGTCAACATGCATTAATGATTTTGGCCTTTAGTTTTCTTCCTGTGCTTTATCTTTCCCTGGCTTATGTATTAGGTAGAACTATATTTGTATTTGTCTCATGAAAGGATTTTGGTAGAGTTCATTCTTTCTCAATTTCTGAGAGTAATTTGTGAACTATGGGTACAAATTATTCTTTTAAAATTTGATAAAATTCTCCTTTGAATTCATCAGGATCAGGAATTTTTCTTTCCTTTGGATGTTCCTAGGTCTATTACCTTTTCTGAGATTGGGTAATTTAAGATATTTCTCTATTTTATGTTCTCAGTTTTGTTAGAATATAACTGTGCATAATACGTTCTGGTTATTCTTTTTATTTCTTTCTGGTTTTGCTTTGTTTTACCTTGCTCATATGCTACTTTATCCATTAGATTTTCTTCTTTCTTCTTTTTAATCAGATTAGCTAAGGATAAATTAATTTTATTAGCCTTTTCAAAGAACCAGCTTTTAGTTTTATTTATCTTTTCTATGGTTGTTTTGTCTCCATTTATCAATTTCTCCCCTAATTTTAATATTCCCTCTCTTATGCTAACTTCAGATTTGTTTATTTTTTGAGTTTCTAATTTTGTAAAATAAATATTTATTTCATTAAGTCTCTATTTTCTATTTTGTTTATTTATGATTATAAGGATATGATTTTATTAGCTATATTAGCTAATAAACCGGCTGTATTAGCTGTATTCCAGAACTTTTGGTATGTTGTTTCATCATTATCATTTTCTTTTAACATAGTTATTGTTACTATGATTTGTTTTTTTGACCCATTCATTATTTAAGACTGCATTGTTAAGACTTTATTTGGGTTTGTATCTTTTGTTTGTAGTCCCTGAACCAATTTCTACTTTATTTCATTATGGTCTGTAAGTGATGTATTGACTGGTTTTGCTTTTTTTACATTTGTTTGCATGTGCCCTAGTACATGGTCAAAACAGAGAAAAACATATTCTTTTAAAGATACTCTAAATCTTTGAACTCTAGTTTCTCCAGAAATTTATTCAGTTCCATACTTTCCCTTTTGTTTATCTTTCCATTAGACTTATCCAAAACTGATAGGAGGATATTGAAGTATCCCATCACTATTATGGTGCTGTCAATGTCTACTTTAAGCTCAAATAATACTTCCTTTATGAACTTGGATGTTAAAGCCTTTGGAGTGTTGATCATCCCTTTTTATCTTTTGAATATTTGTTTTTTACTTTGCCTCATAGTATGATGGCAACTCCTGCTTTTTGGATTCACTTGCTGCATAATAAATTTTTCACATCCCCTCAGTTTTATTTTGTGTATGTCTCGGTTTTAAAAATATGTTTATTGTATGAAAGAGATTGTGACATTTTATTTTCTTATCCAATCTCTCACTCTTTTTTGCTTTATTGTTCAGTCCATTCACATTGAAAGCTATATCTGTCTCTTAAAATTTTTTTTCAAGTTATGATTCCTCCTCCCCCTTCTGCTATAAACGCTGTACTATGCTCTTTCGTAACTTTAATCTTTTTTTAAAGTGGCCCTGTCCCCACTGGCTCTCTTTATTGCACCCCTAATCCCCTCTTCTTGTTTGTAATACCCCTTCAACTTTAGGGCTCTTCCCCTCCTACTTTTATCTGGTTATGCATTTCTTCTTTCTCTTTTTTTCTATTCAGTTAGTAAAGTTGATTCCCTCTAACTTTCCTCCCTTTCAACTAGTCTTGTTCATTAGTTTTCAAATTTTTATTTTTTGTGCCCTTTTTCAAAGACAATTTCTATCACCTTCATTCTCCATCTTTCTTTCTTTTTACTCTAGACCCTCATTCTCTGATTCATGACCCCTATAATCATATGGTCTCTTTTTCTTCTCTGTATTCTTCAAACAATCAAAGCTTCCAAAGTATCCATTCTATACTTTCATTTCTAGGACACTCTCCCATGGTAGGGTCCTTTCTCCATCACTGATCTATATCCTCTCTTGTTGATTTTTTTTAAACTACATTTTCCTGGAAATCTCCCCATCTGTGCTCTCCCACTCCTTCTGATGTCATTTGCCCCGTGGGGTTCCAGGACAAGTAGACTTTTCCCCCAATCCTCCCTTGTCCAGTGTAAGGTCCTTATCTTCCTTTATCCACAGACACATTCATTAGTGGAACCCTCTCCCACTTCCAAAATAAGGTCTCCTTTTTCCCCATACCCCTTTCCAATCTTTCTCCCCTCTTCCCTACCCTTTCCCCTAAACGTTATTACTATTGGAAAAATAAAACATTTTTAGTTGCTGACAGCAGAAACCAAGGCAAAGTAGTCTTATAGTAGACAAATTTAAAAGTATTTGACATAGGGATATTCATATGTGGTAGTGGTGATAGTGGTAAGATAAGAGCATTGTTCTTGGAGACAGAAAGACATGAGTTCAAATTCTGCTTCTGATACAATTAAATGTCTAAAAATATGCAATTAACATATAATGCTATTTCGATTAAAGTCTTAAAACTACAACAGGGAATTTACTCCTTGACAATTCAGCTGGTTAGAAAGTTTATCTTTTGGGGGTGGCTAGGTGGTACAGTGAATAGAGCACTGGCTCTGGAGTCAGGAGGACCTGAGTTCAAATCCAGCCTCAGACATGTAACATAAAAACTAGCCATGTGACCTTGGGCAAGTCACTTAATTCCAATTGCCCCTCCAAAAAAAAAGCAAAAAAAAAAGAAAGTTTATCTTGGGTTTTGGTCTCAGAATCCTGACCCTTATGTACATTGTTTTCACTTCACAGTGACCAGAGCCTGCTTTAAAAAAAAAACGAAAACAGGTGAAACAGAAACTTTTTCATAAGGTAAAGTAACAAACCCATAAAGTGGGATTAACCAAAAGTCTTTTAATTTAGAGTACAATGTCATTAACATGATGGTGGTGGGTGTTGGCTGGAGATGGAGAAAAGGGGAAAGGAATAGGATTTATTAAGTATCTAGTATGTCTGGGGCACTATATCAATTGATTCATAGTCTCAGTCTACTGTTTGGAAGGATTCATTCAAGTATGTCCTAGACCATAAACCTAAAGGAGGAAATGAGAAGTCAAATGACCCTTAAGATCGGACTCTATTTAAGAGGAGGCTCCCCAAACTCTAACTCTCCATGTGCTGGGAGGAAGCCAGAGGCCTCTCACTCTCTAAACCAAAGGGCTGCTTTGACCTTTCCTGGAGTTTCCTTTACATTACAGTCTGATTGGAATGCCCTGGTTCTCGGAGAGGAAATGCTCAGGCTTTATTTGACATAAATTTCCAGGGTCAGATGGAGGCAAAATAGCCCCAGTTTGGCTCCTGATTGACCAATTTGCCCTGCCCATCAGTCCATTTTCCCCCCTTCATTTTACATCCCCTCCCCCATCCTGTGGAACAGGATTACTTGAGGCTGGCAATTTCTCCCTAAGTTGTGTTTGGGGGCCCCCACCTCCACCATGAGCAGTAATTGTTGTCTCTTCCTGTTTCTCTTCTTTTTTTGTCATCAAAATAAAAATCACTTGTTTTCAGAAGCCTCCCCTGCTTCCTCACCCTCTTCAACAATGCAGAAATATACACCCATTTATTTGGGGGGTGGGTGGGGGTAATAAGACTCACCCCAAAGTATGTCATGGTACATAGGGAAGTTTCTAAGTGTGTTAAGGCACCAAAAGGAGCCCATGCCTTGGGAGAATGGGAGAATAGAAGAAAGGTTATATTGGTGGTTGTTGTCTGTCCTTCCTTTTTGAAGAAGACCAATGGCATCACAGGGTGATGTCTTGACTTGTGTGTGAGTTGGATTTAAGTGAGGCAGAGCTGCACAAAGCTGGCAGCCTCACTTTCTCTTCCAGAGTCATTGAAGTCGAAGGGCAGGACAAAAGTCAGAACTTGTGGAGATGGGCCTGAGAGGCAGTGGGTGACCTCTTCGTCTCCAGTGTCTGACCAAGCTCTAAGGCTCCTCAGTGACTGCTGCAGTCGCCTCCACGGCTGTCGTAACAAATTGAGAGGCAAGTTGAAGGCCTGTCCCAAAAGTCCTGAGGCAGTTTTATTTTGGGACATGCTGTATCACTGGCCTGGCAGACTAAACTATCAGTGCAGTTTGTTACTTTTTAAGAGCATTGATATATGGCCACACTCAGGGCACAGCATGTTTGCTAGAAACTACAACCATGGCTCCTTTTCCAAACATGGACACTAGTTCAGTCTACAAGTTAGTGGTTGATCATTTTTCAGTAGTATCAGGCTCTCCATGACCCCATTTGGTCCTTTCGTGACAAAGATACTGGAGCGGTTTGCCATTCCCTTCTCCAGCTCATTTAACAGATGAGGAAACTGAGGCAGTCAGTCAGTAAGCGCTGGGGACCAGATTAGAACTCAGCATGTTGAGCCTTCCTGACTTCAGGCTCCGAATTCTGCCCACTCCGCCACCTAGTGGCCCCACCCTACAAGAGCAGGCCTACAAATTCTCTGTATAAGGAGAGAAACAGAAGGCAAAACCTGCCCCATCTGTGTCTAAAGGCTAAAATGTTAGGATTAGAGAGAGGATGGTAGAGATTTGGGTCTTTAAAAACTAATTAACAACTACTTGAGCCTTCCCCTTCCCTCCTGAAAGAAACAAAAACAAAAGCTAGGTGGCACTGTGCCCAGAAGGCTGGACTTGAGTCCAGCTGGAGCTGGAGTTGGGAAGTCCTGAGGTCAAATCCTATCTGAGACATTAAACCAGCTGTACCGGCCTGGGCAAGTCACAGCCTCACTGAGCCTCCACTTCTCACAAGGTTCCTATGAGGAGCAAATTAGTTCATCTATGTAAAACGCTTTGTAAATCTTAAAGCACAGCTATTATTATTATTAAAGTAAGGGGAAAATGCACAAGAAATAGATGCTGACCTTTAGAATCCAAGACTGTAACTCCAGAAAGCTTGAGGCTGTATTGCCCCTACAAGGCAGTGAAAAGCAATTGAGAAAAAGACAAACACTATCTGCGTTGCCCTCTGTCTCTCTTTATGTCTCTATCTCCTCCCTCTTTTTCTTTCTTTCCTCTCCCTTCCTCTCCCTCCCGCCTCTCTCTCTTCCTCTTTCCTCTCTCTTTTCCTCCCTCCCTCTTTCCCTCCCTCCTTTCCCTCTTCCCATCATCCCCTTCTCCCTCTTTCCTTTCTTCTCTCTCCCTCCCCTCTCCTCCCTTCCACCATCCCTCCTCTTTTTCTTTCTTCCTCCCTTCCTCTTGCCCCCACCTTTTCTTCCTTCACCCTTCCTTTCTTTTTCCCTCACTTCCTTCCTCCCCTCTCTTTCTCCTTCAAACATGCAAATATTGACTTTTATAAGAGCATGACTATAAATTCTGGGCTTTTATGCAAACACTTCATAAAGGACCTACAATTTACTTTGGTAAATGCAAATAAAGTTTCCCAGATCTCCAGATGGTAAGGGACACTAGGTAGTATTCATGTGGGGATATGTGCTAAAACATGAAATCACTTCTAATTGTTGTAGTAATTCCATGATAATGGTATCAAGTTCAAAGTTGATTCCCTTTACATTTAAGACTAATAATATGGAGTATACATATATATACATAACTGGTACTATTGAACCTTTATTTATTTTAACATTAATTTAAACCATTTCTGAGGTCTTCCCTCAAGCTACCTACCCACTGAGAAGGTAAGCAATATAACAATTATACACATGAAGTCATGCAAAACATGTTTCCACATTAGCCATATTACAAAAATAAACAAATAAATAAAGCAAGAAAACTAAAGAAAGTGAAAAAAGTATGCTGCAATATGAACTCAATCTCCATCAGTCCTCCCTTTGAGGATGGATAGCATTTTTCATCATGGTTCCATTGGATCATTGTTTTGATCAGAGTAGCAAAGTCACAAGTTGATCTTCATTGCAATATTGCTGTTACTGTGTCCAATTTTCTCTTGGTTCTGCTTACTTTATTTTGCATTAATTCATCTAAGTCTTCTCAGGTTTTTCTGAAACCATTCTGCTCATCATTTCTTATAATAGCATCCCTCACAATCACACACCACAATTGTTCAGCTGCTCCCCAGTGGATGGGCACTCTCTCAATTTCTAATTCTTTGCCACCACAAAAAGATCTGCTATAAATATTTTTGTACTTACAGGTTCTTTTCTCTTTTATTTCTTTGGGACACAGACCTAGTAGAGGTATTGCAGGGTGAATGGAAGGGTATGCACAATTTTATAACTCTTTGGGCAAATTATTCTGTAGAATGGCTGTACCAGTATACAACTCCACCAACAGTACATTAGTGTATCTGTTTTTCTGTATCTCCTCCAGCATTGCTTCCCTTTTCTGTCATGTAAGTCAATGTGATAGGTTACCTGAGGTGGTACCTCAGAGTAGTTTTAATTTGTCTTTCTCTAACCAATAGTGATTTAGAGCATTTTTTCACATGGCTATTGATTTCTTCTTCTGAATCTGCCTGTTTATATCCTTTGACAATTTATCAATTGGGGAATGGCTCTTATTTTTATAAATTTGGATCAGTTCTCAGTTTGAGAAATGAGACCATTATCAGAGAAATTTGCTGTAAAATTCTCTTCCCTCCCCCCCACCATATCTTGTTTTACTTTTGATTTTGCCTACATTGGTTTTATTTGTGAAAAAATTTAAATTTCATATAATCAAAATTATCCATTTTACTTCTGTGATTTTCTCTATCTTGTTTGGGTTTATCAAACAATAAAATTGGGCAGCTAGGTGTCAGAGTGCCTAAGAGCATGGGTCTTAGAGTGAGGAAGACATCATCTGGCCTCAGACACTTTCTAGCTGTGTGACCCTTGGCAAGTCACTTAACCTTGTTTGCCTCAGTTTCTGAGCTCATCAGTAAAATGAACCAGAGAAGGAAATGACAAGTCATTCCAGTGCCTTTGCCAAGAAAACCTCAAATGGAGTCACAAAGAGTGGGACAGAACTGAAAATGACTGAACAACAGATTACTATGGTCACTTACTACTGTGTATTGGTCACCTAATCTATTTCACTGATCCATCTCAGCCGGTGCCAGATTGTTTTGATGGTTACCACTTTGTAATATAGTTTGAGATCTAGTACTACTCGGCTGCTTTCCATCACACTTTTTTTTCATCGATTCCCTTGATATTCTTGTACTTTTGTACTTCTAGATGGATTTTTAGTATTGCTATTATTATTGTTTATTATATTATTATTATTGGATTTTGCTCTATAAAGTAATTCTTTGGTAGTTGCCCTGGAACTGTGACTTAGAAGTGAGTATAGTCAATGGAGTTGCCAAATAGTGTCTGGTCCTGTGCCCAGTGCTAACACAGGGGTCCCCTGTAATCTCTTTCTGACCAGTTGCCAGATCCCCTTATTTCTCTGGCTTGATAGCTCCCAAAGCTGCTGCTGCTGCTGCCAATGCTTCCAAAGTCCCATAGCTGGTGTTGCTGCCACCTGTGTTCTGATCTCCTAGGTTATATTGAGCTGGAAAAAATGTCTCACTCCAACTTTTTGTTGGCTCTGCCACTCCAGATTTCAGTTTGAGGCTATTTTTAAAGTAGTTTGGAAGGGAATATTGGGAGAGCTTGGTTATTGGACTTCCTCTATTCTGCCATCTTTGCCCCTCTCCCAGAAATCAGTACTACTGAATATTACACTGATACATCCCATCAGAGGTTATAAATTACATAAGAAAATTATTTTTTTTTTTGGCTGTGAGATGTACATTTTATTCAAAAGTTTAAATACTCTTCAGATAGTACACAGATTTCCCAACCAAAGTTCTTGTGTAGTTTGCTCAAACAATTGAAATTGAAGGATGTGTGGCAGATGAAGGTGACTCCTCATGAGTGCTCTTCAGCCAGTTTTTCAGCTTTTGTAACAGCTTCTTCAATGGGTCCGACCATATAGAAGGCCTGCTCTGGGAGATGGTCATACTGACCTGCCAAGATTTGCTGGAATCCCTTAATGGTTTCTTTCAGGGGTACCAACTTGCCCATATGTCCTGTGAATACCTCAGCAACCTGGAAGGGCTGTGACAAGAAACGCTGGATTTTCCTGGCCCGAGACACAGTCAACTTATCTTCTTCAGACAACTCATCCATACCAAGAATAGCAATGATGTCCTGAAGGGACTTATAGTCCTGCAGAATCTTTTGCACACCTCGGGCAACGTCATAGTGCTCATTGCCAACAATGTTGGGGTCCATGATCCGAGAAGTGGAGTCCAGAGGATCCACTGCAGGATAAATGCCCAGCTCAGCAATAGCCCGGGACAGCACAGTGGTAGCATCCAAATGGGCAAAGGTGGTGGCAGGAGCCGGGTCAGTCAAATCATCAGCAGGCACATAGATGGCTTGCACAGAGGTGATGGAACCCTTCTTGGTTGTGGTAATTCTTTCCTGCATGGTGCCCATATCAGTGGCCAGTGTGGGCTGGTAACCCACAGCAGAGGGGATTCTGCCTAGTAAAGCAGACACCTCTGAGCCAGCCTGAGTGAATCGAAAGATGTTGTCAATGAAAAGCAGTACATCTTGACCCTCCTGGTCTCTGAAGTATTCAGCCACAGTGAGGCCAGTCAAGGCTACCCGAGCCCGAGCGCCAGGTGGTTCATTCATCTGGCCATATACCAACGCTACCTTGGAAGTGGCATCCTTCAGATTGATGACATCAGACTCAATCATCTCATGGTACAAGTCATTGCCTTCTCGGGTCCTTTCACCAACACCAGCAAACACAGAATAACCACCATGGGCCTTGGCAACATTGTTGATTAGTTCCATAATCAATACAGTCTTTCCCACACCAGCACCACCAAATAGACCAATTTTGCCACCCTTGGCATATGGGGCCAAAAGATCCACAACTTTGATGCCAATAACCAGGATTTCTTGCTCTACACTCATCTCTATGAATTCAGGAGCCTCAGCATGAATTGCTGCAAATTGTTTGGTTTTGATTGGGCCCCTTTCATCGATGGGCTCTCCAATCACATTCATGATTCTTCCTAGAGTCTCAGGTCCCACAGGGATTTTGATTGGGGCACCAGAATCCAGGACCTTCTGCCCTCTGACCAAGCCTTCAGTACCATCCATAGCAATGGTCCGGACTGTGCTCTCACCCAGATGCTGGGCCACCTCCAGAACCAGCCTGGTTTCCCTGTCCTGCACTTCGAGGGCATTGAGGATGGGAGGGAGCCCCTCGTCGAACTGCACGTCCACCACGGCCCCGATGACTGCCACGATGCGCCCGCTGGCCGCCCCGCTCTTGGGGGCAGGGGACGTCAAGGCCGCAAAGTCCCGGGCCTGCTGGAGCATGGCAGGGGCCGCCCGCAACAAGGCCTGGGTCTGGGGCAACGGCGCCGAGGCGCCGAGGCCCCGAAGGGCGCCCGAGGCTGAGGCTGCGGCAGCACGGCTCAAGAAAATAATTATTATTAAATAATTATTAAACGCCTCAGTTAGAAAATGTGTGAAATTATTCAAGATGGCTGTAGAAAATGTCAGGCAACGTTGAACTCACCTGAAACCATCACATCTTATAATAAAGTGTCAGTCTAGGATTTGCTTTTGTAATAGGTTTTGCTTTTCTCTTCTGGTGTGGGTATGAGTGGTAGGAGCTAGCTTGAGAACAATTCTCAACACTGACATTCAACTCCAAGTCCTGAATAGCTCCCAACTGGCATCCAAATCTCACTAGCACCACACAAATGGACCATAGAGACCTCACAGCTCCCTTGAAAAAAAAACTGCGAACTGTTGTAACCTAAAGTCAGGAAGACTTCAGTTCAAATCTAAACCAATGGACAATTGTAATTGTGTGACTCTGGGCAAGTTACCTAACCTGTCTTACATTTCTCACCTGCAAAATGGGAATAACAACAGCACCTATGTTACAGGTTAAGGATCAAATCTGGCACATTAAGTAGGCAATTAATAAATGCTTATTCCCTTCTCCACAGGCTTAAAAAATTAATGTAGCAATTATCCCTTTAAAAATATCTGTTTCTATATCTATATAAAACCATAGTTGAATTTGTTGCCTAAATCCTGATATAAGGGCCTACATGGTAAATTCCTGATCCATTTTTACTTCAAGAAAAAGACAAATATCTACTTTTATCATTAAATTATTGTTTACTACAATGCCTTTCAAGTTTTTGCTTTAGTTTCCAACACAAATAGAGCTAAATTTAGTGGTCAATTGTAGTAATCTGTGTTGATCAAGTCTCTGGTAATAACTACATCTTGCTTTTATCATGGAGTAGGAATTTAAATGCCTTTTGAATTACCAAACTACCTTATTTTATGTTAAGCCTTCTCAAATCCTTTCTGGAAGATGGGCTATAAATACAAAATAAATAAAAAGATTATATGCAATTGAGTTTTAAATTGGACATAAAAATCAATGGACCACAACCATTTATCAATTACCTGTTCCAACCAAGCAAAAGGCAGTAGAGTGCTGGCTCCTGAGTCAGGAAGATCTGCTTCTCACAGACTCTGAGGCAAATAATTTAGCCTCTCAGAGCCCAAGGCAACTCTCTAAGGACATAAAAAATTTAGAGGAGGATATGAATTTAACCTGCATTTGGAAGAGTTTCCTTACCAGAGATTCCATATACCAATGGAGTCTTAGGTTGGTCCACTAGCCAAATTAAATGTAGAAAGCACTAGGGATACAGTACGAAAGTGAGTTCACATTTTACTGGGGCACTGGGGGAGATTCAACACATTTTAAACAAAATGAATATTAAGTAATTTGGAGAACAGGGCAGTAACAAATGAGGAAAATAAAAGCCTTGGAAAGGAGGTGGTGTTTGAGATGAAGGGAGCCAGGGGTTCGAAGTGGACAGCCTGTACAACTGGAAATTGAATGGCTATAGTAGGTGAGGGGAGAGAAGAGTTGGCAATGAATCCTATGTTAGAGACCTGGGGGCAACTTTCAAGAGAAATAAGAAAGACAGGAGGTAGAGTATGTTAGGGGTGGGGGTAGTGGAAGAGGAAGATGAATGCAGTATTGAACAGGCTGAGTTCTGCCTCAGTTTCCTCAACTATAAAATGAGGATACCAGTGCCTACCTCCTAGGGTTGTTGTGGGGATCAAATGAATGACTTCATTCTGAAGTGCTTACCAAAATATCTGGTACACAGTAGACACTTAATAAATACTTAACTCCTTTCCCTTCTCTCTTACTTTGGACTAACAGTCTTGTCTATTATAATTCAAAATTTGCTCATTCTGAGATGACAGGAATGTAGCTGTTATATTTTGACCCATATGTGTAATTGGTAGCAATTACAAATTTAAGTGTGTTAATTTGAATTGAGCTTTGGAGTATAAAAAGGTGGTTTAATTGGAAGGGAGATTAACCGTATGGGTGCTGTGTTGGCAGGAGCAGAGGTTGATTCCATTAGTAGAACTAAGACGGCTTTGTGGCACACTGGATGGTTTGAACTTTGAGTTGGAAGGATGTAAATTAAAATTCTGCCTCATTGGGTGACTCCAGGCATTACCTCTGCTTCCCTGTAAAATGAGGATTAAACAGCACTTTACAGGGTTCATTTGAGGATCAAAAGAAAACATGCAAAGTGTACCTTATAAATGCTAGCTATTATGATTTGCTGTAGGGAGTCGAGTTTATCACCTAAGGCAGAAGCTATGTGGTTACAAGCCCCAGGAATCCTGATAGATTCTGCTCCCTAGTTCTCAAGATTGCCCCTCTCCATGAAGCCTTCTCAAGTTCCTGAAGCCAGAAGTGATTTCTCTTTCCTGAGAACACTTTGTACCTCTGGTATACAATTGTATTCTATATTTTAGTTGTGTACACTTTTAACTAAGATCACAATGAATGTATCCTTTGGAGCCAGCACCCCTTTCCATGGATCTCTGATGTAATTAGAGTCAAAGTAATATTAAGTGAGCTTGAGCTTGGGATATACATCTATATCCACTGTGTCTGTAGTGACCTGTATCATTTGTTTTTATTTTTGCTTTTTGGAGGGGGGAGGGCAGGGCAATTGAGGTTAAGTGACTTGCCCAAGGTCACATGGCTAGTGTTAAGTGTCTGAGGTTGGATTTGAACACAGGTCCTCCTGACTCCAGGGCCAGTGCTCCATTCACTGTGCCACCTAGCCACCCCAACCTGGATCATTTAGGAAGCAATACCTAAAACTTCCCAAGACAATATTTAAAGGGCATTAGGGCAAATGAAGGTCTTCAATGAGGATGGAATGTCTCTTAATAACATACATTATGAAATACATGAGGGCCACAAAAGCATTAAAACTTGGAATCTGACAACCTCACTTCTAAAAAAAAAACAAGATGTAGCTTGTGCAACCTCTCCCTGACTTTTTCCCCCTTGAGTCCCTTAATAATGGCTTATTAACAAAATTGGTAGTTAACTTGCTAGCCACCTTAATGTTACACTTTTGTCTTTCATGATCAAATAATCAAGTAAAAGAGCCTTTGTTCCAACCTAAGTCACTGCCTCAGAGTCACTCATTGAAGGTGAAGGAAGATTTCTATTTGGGTTATTCCAGCCTCGAGTAAAAAGAGGGGTTCTAGACTTGTTTGTTGGTCCATGTGCCTCCGGGGTGTCCTTTGGAAAACTCTGGTCTGGGCATCAATTTGAATTAACCAGTCCCTTCAACTGTTTGTTCTTTGGTGTCAACTGTCTAGTCTTGACTCACACTGTCAAAAACTTTCCCAATTGCATAGGCTCAGAAGACATTTATGTAAAAGGGAAGGGACATAGCCCTTACAAGGGCAACATTTCATTACTTATTGGTCTGGATGAAAGGACAAAGAGGTGGCAAAACCAAAACACAACAAAACATGATTTGGGACTCAAAGGACTTTGCTTTAAATTTTGAACTCCACTAACTTGCTAGCTCTGTGATCCTGGATGAGTTATTTGCTCTGAGCCAGATGGTCCTCCTTTGTAAAACGAGTTGGCTTGTCTCTATGATATTTAAAACTTATTTTAAATCAATGACTAAAACATATTTGAGAGGATGCAAGCACTTAAATTTTTCAGTTACAGGTTTGATATGCTATTTCTAGACAGGTTTTTAAAACTCTGAAGTGCATCTATCTACAAAAAAATAGAACATCCGATAGTCGTTTTCTTTTTCTTTCTTTCTTTTTTTTTTTAAGCAATTGGGGTTAAGTAACTTGCTCAAGGTTACACGGCTAGTCATTATTTATTCGTGGGTGCTCATTTTCTGAGGCCGGATCTGATCTCGGGTCATCCCAACTCTGAGACCGGCGCTCTTACTCACTGCGCCACCTAGCCGCCCCTTTAGGGCAATTGGGGTTAAGTAACTTGTCCAAGGTTACACGGCTAGATTTTTGTTTGTGTGGATTAAGTGTCTGAGGCCGGCTCCAACAGGTCCTTCTGACTCCAGGGCCGGCGCTCTATTCACTGCGCCACCTAGCCGCCCCGATAGTCAAGTTTTAATGATTATGTATAAACAATTGGACATAAATCCAATTTCACACTGAAGTCACTGATCTATATATTAAAGGGCAATGGGGGAAGCCAGAATTAACGTCATTAGTATATTAGGGTAAAGATATTAGGAAAAGATGGGGATTGAAATGCAGTACATATTGTCTTTTATGTTTTTTTTTTTTTCTGGGAAAATGGATATAATAAGTTTTATGCCTACAGGTGGTAACATTTCTGGACAACCCCAGCTGGATTGTTGGACTAAAGAACAAGTGGAATGTTAGATGATCAAGATTGAGAATGTAATTTGGAGATGGAAGAAAAGAACTGGTTTCAGAAACATTATTATTTCCAAAGACTTAAAATACGAAAAAATTTCACACGTATAATAATTTACATTTGCAAAACACTCATACAACTTGAAATAATCTAAAAAAATCTTGCTCTTTATCTTACTGGGAGTAACAGTAAGCCTTCCTGCCATAGCTGCTTTTAAACCCATTGGAATTTTTTTTTCTTGAAAAGAGTTTTTCTAAGATGGTCTTTCCTATGATGTCCCTCCCCTCAACAGCATTATTGTGAAAAAGTAGAAAAGGCATGGGTACTTGCTCCAGAAAAAAACAAAAACAAAAACAAACAAAACCTAAAAGGTCCCTCTTTTCTATTCTTAAAAAATGATCCTACATTCTGTCCAAACAGCAGCCAGAGGATTTTGTTGTTTTTAAGCTCAAGATAGTAGATATATAAAAGTACCATCACTATATCCTCATTTTACCAGCTACCAGAAAGCTAACTGATCTTAGTGGTTTGAGGATGTTAAAGATATCTTTAAACAAAAAAAATAAAAAAGAAAAAGCTGAAAAGAAAAACCATCAAGTACCTTTGGAAATTAAATCCTTCCACTGAGAAGCAGTACAGAGTAATGGAAACTGCCCCTGCCTTGCATTCAAAAGGTTTGGGTTCTAGATCTGCCAAAGCATTGATGAAGTTTCTACTACATGCTGAGGGCAGGGGATTCAAGAAGAAAAACTGGTCTCTGCCTTCAAGGAACAGACCCATGTAAATACAGAATGTGTACAGAATGGTGAGGTAGAAAAGAATGAGATAAGGACACTGGTGGGATGGCGCTGATATGAAAGGTGATAGCCATTCACCACAATCCAATGAACCTTTTTTCTTTAGTTTCTAAATGTGAAAAATAGGAATAATAAAATTTATACCTCTTACTTCTCAGGGTTATTGTGAGGTCAGTGCTTTGTAAACTATAAATCATCATATAAATGTGAGCAATGCTTAATAAAGAAGGCAATCATTTTAGAATAATTTTAGGCCATTACTAAAAATAGCTACAAAGGAATAGTGCTGGACTTTGGAATCAGAGAGTAACTCCTTTATTATAACTTTATTTCTTGATCAAGGTTCAAAATCTTGATTCTGCTATTTACTGGTTATATGATTATATAAGGAGAGTCACAACCTTTCAGAGAGTTATATGAGGAGTCTCAATCTTTCAGAAGTATTCTCATTTGGAAAATGAGTGGTTGAATTTCTAAGGTCCCTTTCTAGTTATGAAATTGTAATTCTGAGGGTGTAAAATCCCAAAACTCAGATTTCTTTCATACGGATTATATTACAAAAACATTCACATTTTAAAAACCAAATAAACCACAAGAACTTCATTCTCTCCTGCAAATAGTGAATCACATTGTTTTGAAGAAAAAAATTTTGGAAGCTGATACTTTTATAATCAGAACCATTAATGAAGTTTAATGGGGAAGGTGAGATTGTATAAAAGCCATAAATGAAGGAAAAACAGTAATTTGACAAGGAAGGAGGATCCATTTTCCAATTGTGTTTTAGGACATCTATCAGAGGGTTAAGATTCCCATTCCTCCCTTGGATTATTCATGACCCAAGGCAGGCAGAGAGTATTTAGGGCCTAGCTTTGCTTTTCAGAATCTCTTAAGCTTTCCCCCCACCTCCCAGGATATCCGAAGAAGAGGAGAAATTAAGCTTGACTTATTTTATCCCAACTCTTCTTGTATATACATTCTATACTGTTTTAGATGACCATAAATTGCTTCTGAAACAATTTATATAATCAAGAAGATAAACATGTAAGTGGAGAAAATATATCTTGGGGAGAAGCTGGGAGGTGTCAAGAAACCAGCCTGAAAAAAATAATTCCATACACAGTTGGGGCAAACTAGAAGAAAATTAACACCCCCCCCCCGCCTTGAGTTACTGAGGAAACAAAATGAAAAAATAAATCAGAGAACAAACAGGACTTCTGGATGATGAAACATTGATGACTGACATCCCCAAAGTGTTTTCCTGTGCCATCTCTGTGGGCAGCACATAAAACAGAAACATGGACACAAGTCTAGATAATCAGCAATCTGGTGCACTAGGCTGTCTAAAAGAAGCCTGAGAAGAACTTCTGTTATGTATATACACCCAGCTCAAGGTTATGATTTATAATTTAATAATTTATTTATTTAAATTTATATATTTATATATATATAATTATATATTTATATAAATTTAAATTTATAATTTAAAAGGCTCATATTTTAAGACTTTTTTGTTGATGCTTTTCAGCCACATTTCATGTATTGTTCTAAAAAGAAGCATATACTGTACAGAGTGTCCCTAAAATCATAGTGTGGTTGAAAGATTAATTAATTGCTTCATAAAAGCCTTAATGGCTTAAAACTGCACTAAAATTTTTGGAATGCCCTGTGTTCTGTACTTCACTGCTCAATTCAGTGAGTGAAGAACTATTCTGTGCACACTCCAAACACTCAAACATCATTTATAGAAACAAAATTCGGGGGGTCCAAGTGTAATCCGCTTACACACCAAAATACAAAACCAGGAAGAATGACAAGAAAGTCTAAGTATACGTCATACATTTATTACTGAACAACCCTCTCAACTCCAAAATAGGGCACAGGGATTAAAAATAAAAATTCATTGCACTACTTAGTAAAGCATTACTAGTAACTTTCATAAAAAATGTACAAATTTTGTTAAAAATTTATCAAGCCTTCAAATGATTTGGTTACAGGTATTTATAATACATTTAAAACTACATTAAATGATACAATAGAGTACGATGAGGAAAAGACTCAACAAATATGATTTCCAACAAAAAAAACTCATAAGCTTTCATAATTCATTAGCAAATTTGAAACAAACAGCAAAATGAGGTAACTGAATGTACCAAAAGGAAGATAAAAACAATTTTAATGGTGGCCCAAAGATATCTCCATCAAAAATGTTTTCCTAAAATGAAACTGAGTTGGTAGATCCCATCCAAAGTATTTACAAGAGGCCTAAATTTTAAGCGTTTTAACAAATCACAGTTAAGAGATCATATAAAACCTAAACATACTTACACATTTCCCCCATTTTGCTTGAAAAACTTTCAGTAAGAAAATGAGATTTTGATATCTGGAGGCCTTGACATCTCTCTTTCAAAAATAATCAAATAAAGTTGACAATTCATGCAACAACACAGCAGAGCTAGGATGGTAAATCCAATCATTTTCAATTTTGGAAGGAAAGAGGGGAAAGGAAATAAACGTAAATATTGTACTGGATTCTGGTGCTGTGAATTTCCACTGCTGGGTGTGGAGTCAAACACATAAGTGTGCATTAATCCAAAGGCAGTAACACAGCTAAGCATGAAACCTCTTCCCTTTTGTCAGCCACAACAGGGCAGGAGGTTCAGTGTAGCTAGTCTGAGCTGATTCAGAACACACGTATGTGTGCTTTAAATACACACTAACCACATGGAATAAATTTGCACATATCTCCTAGAGTCCCATGCAAATAATATATATTTTTTAAATTTCAGATTAGCTACAAGAGTGCAACAATTAAATTCAGTATTTTACCAAATTAGTCCTTACTGCCCCCTAAATTGTCAACTGCTTCAGAGTTTCACTGGAAAAAGGGACATTATGACAAGAATTCTTAAGTTCAAGGGGGAAAAAAAGCTACTACTTTATCTACATATTAGTACAATGTGCCTTGTTAATTATGTATTTCTATCTAAATTAGAAAAAGTGCTTTATTTGCATGCTTCAATAAAGTGAATACTGAGTGTAGTCGTGTTATCGTTAGATCTGTACAGATAAAAAGATTTTTTTGCAGCTATATAAAAGAGTCTATGTATAAGATGTGTGGCATATGCAACTTTAAACATGATTTCCTTATTTTAAAAAAATAAAGGTTAACTATACATGATTTAATTGGTTTGTGGTTGGCTGTGTCAATAATTCCACTCTACCACATTTTTGGGGAGGGGTCTATAACAGTTCAAAAAATAGTATGCTGTATATTTTTAATCATTGTTTTATTTCATTAGTGCTTTTACAATCTGACAAATATGGGCAGACCAAAAAGTTTTATAATTCTATCTTCTTGTTTTAACTAGGTAGGAGTCAACAGTGTCTGAAAAATGGATAAAATTGTGCTTGTTTTACATTACTCAACTTCATGTTGCGTTTAGTCTGTAGAGCCTTCGATAGAGGGCAAAGCAGCATGGTGGTAGCAATAACACTGTCTGAAAAAAAATAATAACTGACACTAAAGCTGAATGGCATCTGAAGCATCCAAGGAACTTAAAGCTGGGACGAGCCTGCTAATTAAGTGTGCTGCTCAGGTACTGCAACCAAAGTGAAAACGTTAACCCAAGGTAAGAAGCAGAGGAATTCAAGAAATGTAACTCTTTTCAATCTAATTCTATTACTGAAAAACAACCTAAAACAATCTGAGATATGGTAAGTGAATCAGTTTATTCAAAACCGCAACTATAACATTATTCAGGTCAATTGAAGGGAGGTTAACTCCTTTTTCACAGCATTATGCTCTAATCCAAGAACAGAATCCTCTTTTATACTGCTAACATCCTGGACACTGATTGTATTACACTTTACTCATTCATGCAAGGAAAAAAAACAAAAAACAAAAATGCAACCACATCCCCAACCCCAGGTTTGACTAAGAAAAAAAGCAGGGGTCTCATCAGGGAGGTTCATCCACACTGCACAAGTTCAAAGGAAAACAGTGGGAAATGGTATTCTCCAAAAGAGAATTAGCCAGACTATGCTCAGAATCAGACTTTTAGTTAAAATACTTTATAGGAAGAGAAATGTCATTTCCTCAAAACTTAATTTTCCTTGCGCTATTCAACAAGGAATATGTGCCAGGAATCTAGGTTTCAACTGGTTAACACAAAATTCTGGTGAAGGACAATGCCAAATTTCAGGAGGTGGGACTGGGGAATATACTTAGTGACAAATAAAAATCTAACCACTTAAAAAAGTCACAGGTACATTATTTAACAAGCTGTCTAGAAATGTTAAGGAGACGGGAACGTAATCAACATTCAAATTACTGACTGAACATGTTAATATTGCTAACTGATTAAGTGTGATATTGCACCCTTCTAAAAGGAAACAGCAAGCCTGACATTTTAAAATTCACTTTTGTAAAAAGAATCTAAAAATTAGGTCCTGGTACACTTTTTCTATAAGTGGCCAGAGTTGAGACCACCAAAAAAGCAAAAGCATAACAGCCACCTGAAGAATAAAATGGTCTTTGTATCATTAATTATATTGGGAGGGCATTGGGGGAGAAAATATTAAATGCCTATAATTGATGCACCCTTAGCATTCAGTGTGCACAGCAAACACAAGGAAAGAAACCAGTGTACAGTACTAGTACTGCTTAAATAACACACAAGATTATACATTGCAGCATAATTAACACTACACACATTCTCAGTACATGCTGGTATATAGGATCTCACACATACATTATGCCACCACACCCTCACACAAATACTTGCATACTTGCAGACATACATGGATATATTACCATCAGATTCATACATTTCATTCATTTCCACTCACAGTTTCTGAAGGCTCTATATAAGGTAGATTGCTATACTGTTTGGAGCTACCACTCTTTATAAAAGCACATGCTAAGATCACGTCCACAGTAATCTTGCAGCAACACTCGGAATGATCACACAAAAACCAGGGAATGTTAGTGCACACACAAAATTAAGCAAAAGAAAAAGTCTTTGGAGTTCCAATCACACTGTTAGTATAACAATCCCATAATTGTGAGGACTAATTGTAAGATTTATAATTAATTAAATCACACAGTGCAAAGAAAGGTCCATTGACCTTTTTGGTAAGGGGAAGGCTAGAAGCCACACAGGTAAATTCAATGGAGAGTCCATATATACATGTGATGAGGAACACCCAAACTAAATTTGTGCTCTTAGATTGGTCATTCTGAATCACGATGCACTTCTGATGCGTCAGCTCGACAAATTGGGCAGGTACGATTTGCCTGTAAGATGAAGGCAAAATACAGACTTGATTGAGTTGTAATTTAGAAACATATTTATTCAAAGAAAACATTTTTTTCCATTATGACAGTTATTTTTCAAATAAAGGTAGCTAAAAAGATGCTTCCATTTTGTGTCCTAATCATCAAAATAAAGTTAATTCAGCTTGGGGGAATCAGTACAGTAAAGAACATTCTTGGAATAAAAATTAGGTTTGAAATCTTGACACATATCTGATGGTAGAGAGATCAACCCCCATGTGCCTCAGTTTTCTCATACATAAACCAGAAAAAAATAATATTGGCTCTTGTAAACTTGTAAAGCAAAATATAAAAGGTGAATTATTGTTAGATTAGGTTGGGAACATTTGGCATTTAGCTTCACCTCACCCATGGACACAGTTAAATATATAATCTTTAGGGGGTATGGAATAAAATCAGTTTTTAAAAAAACAATAAAAGGCAGTATTTAGCTTTAGATCAAAAGGTCTTTTAGGCTGACAGTTACACAAATTGACTGAAAACAGCAAGGTATAATGAAAAAGACCACCTAATCTGATCTTAGATAATATCTAAGTCTTGCATAGGACATATTTGCAAACTTTATATGCATTATGCTCAGATAGTCCTGTGTTTAAATTCTGACTCTGCTACTTTCTATCCCTATGACTTTAGACAAGTCACTTCACCATTCTGGTATTATTTCCTAGTTAGACTAGATGAACTCTAAGGATCCTTCCTCCTTTAAACCTGTAATTCTTTATTATTTATATAAGGTTTCAACATAAAATTTTAAAGCAAAGTAATACCTTCCTACCTGGCCAATTTTTCAGATTTTCATGGGTAAAATAAACAACTATGCAAGTAAAACAAAAGCACTCTGAAATTTAAAATCACAAGAAAACTGACAAATTGCTTCTTAATGTAGAAATTCACGTCAATAAGATGCCACAAGGACAGAAAAACAGTGAGAGCACTCTATGTGAATTTTACTTCTAACTTACCACCCTTATTCTCTCCCCTTAAGTGGCTGTAACTATACAGAAGTGGATTACGTATTTTTAATTTTACTTACAGAATAGAATTTTATGTGGTTATATTCTCCATTTCATAAAAAATAGCCAACAAAATAACTCCTTACAACTCTAGCCTAACTGAAATCATTTTTTCTTTCTTCACAGCCTGTGATTTGTTTTTGACGGTTTATCTCTCAACTTTGGCTTAAACAAATTTAGGAACTGAATCAAAAGTGGACATACCTCAGGGCAATTTTTTGGTGAAATATGGCAGAGTGACATCTAGTGGCAATCTGGAAATTTTGTGTGGAACAGTTTCTATCTGGGCAAAGCAGTTGATTATTTGGATCACATAATCTGTACACCATTAATTTCAGCTTTCTCTTTTGTGCGTGGGTGAAGTTATTCACAGGGTGGTGGTTTTATACATTTCTCCTAATAGAACTGTTGTCATTCTCAAGTAATATCAACACATAAAGCTGGTGACCTTTCCTTTGGATCCATGGGCTATACTAATTTATTCAGTAAGTAAATAATGATCAAAATGTAGATAATGAGCATCATATTGCTTGCCTTCTCAATGCATGGGAGAGGGACTTAGAGGATGGAATATGGAATTCAAAATTAAAAAAAAAAATCTTCCTGGGAAAATGTTTATGTTTAATGTACTAAAGAAGACTCCTGGAGGACAAGGAAGGGCTGGTGCAAAACAAAGATGAATAAAGATGGATTTTAAGGAACTTACCACCTAGTAATGGAGAGAATTTTTAGATCCATGTAATTCACAGGCATACAACTTAAATGTATTGGGTGATCTGGGGTTTACTGAATTTGATAAGTTTTACTGAAGAGATTACTTGGGGCAAAAATATCTTCAAAAAGGGGCGGCTAGGTGGCGCAGTGAATAGAGCGCCAGCCCTGGAATCAGAAGGACCTGAGTTCGGGGCCGGCCTCCGACACCTAATCCGCACAAACAAAAAACCTAGCCGTGTAACCTTGGGCAAGTTACTTAACCCCAATTGCTTTTAAAAAAAAAAATCTTCAAAAAGCAAGAACTATTCCCCAAAATGGCTTTGTTACCAAATATATTAGCAAATCAATTAACCAATAAGCTTAAATTTATTAGACACTTATCAAGTATGAGGCAATATGCCAAATCTTGGGAATACAAAGGAAAAAAAATCAAAACAGTCCCCCTGCCTACAAGGTTACATGGAGGGAGAGGGATAAAGAAGGAAGTCCACAAAATAATACAGAGGGCCAAATCCAATTAAAATGCAAGGAGCTTTATTTAAAAATGTAAAGTCATTCTTAGCTTCTTGAGCTTTATCAAAACAGACAGAGGATGTTCCAGATTTGGCCCTGGGCTTTACCAGGTTCTAAGGAGTGGGTATCACAAGAGGTTTAGCCTCAGGGTAGCCTAGAATCTAAGATCAGGAATCTGGGTGACAAACATACTAATATGGGCTTCAACTCAAAAGGTATTTATGCTGAAGTAATATTTTTCCTTAGACTCTTTATGAATGAATCATACCTAGAATTTCAATAAAGTCCATTCATTTAATGCTAACTCACTGAGATGGCTGCATTTTGCTTTTTTTTTTTTTAAGTACCTAAGAACTTAGAAGTTATATTTTTACTCACTCTGGCCATTGCAACACTCATTTTTAACATTTTATAAACCATAATACAGTTCAAGTCTTTCAAATCACTTTCTACTAAGGAATTTTCTTCCTAAACACTAAGAATTTTCATGTATGTATAACTTTCACCTTGTCAGTGTTTTAAATATTGAAGTATCTTTACTTTTCTTTAGTAATGACAGGGCTTAAGGTCATATTTTGACCTTCCATCCACATATTTAATAATTTTTCCATCATTTCATTTTTAGCAAGTCAAATCATTAGCACCTGAAGCATATAACCAAGCAGAGTTTCATCTGCTTCAAATGAACATATCTAATTTTTTTTTTTTGAGAGGCAGCGTGGATAGAAAGGTTTGTCTTTGGTTGAAAATCAAAAGAGACAATATCTATAAAATATTAAATGCCTGGTACATAGTAGGTACTGTATATATGCTATTCCCTTCCTCTTTTAGAAGGTAAAACACCATTATTAGCCTTTTTAGCTTTGATAGAATACTCTACAAAATAAAGAATACTCATACTTGAAAAAAAAAATCAGAAATCATTTTTAGATCACCAAATTTATTACGTTAAACAGATAGGACTGGGCCAAAGTAGGCACTTGAAAAATGCTTGACTTTGTTTTTGGTCAGGTCTATATACAAAAAAAAATTATGACATATAAAAAAGAAATTGTGTGTGTGTGTGTGCACGCGCACACGATTTCTTTAAAAAAATGGACACAAAAGAACCAGTATTACAAACAACAGGGAATTATAGGGATGAATCCATTTGCACACTATATTACCAAGAAGACAAGTCATATAAACGATTAACAGATCTGTGAATAAACAAAATTCCAACCCCTGAACTTTTATTTTCTTGCTTCAATAATTCTGTAACATAAAAACATACCTAACTTAAACTATATTATACTAGGCTGCTTGAATGGAAAAGAACTTGAATGTACCTTTACTTTACTTCCTTTTAAACAGAAATATAAAATCATTTTAGGTGGTTCTGTTTCAATATGGAGTCACAATATTATAATTTCTCATATTTAAATTTGTTCAGCAATAAGATTATTGTAAATATAGCAAAAGCCTAGACTATTTTATAAACTTATGTCTGATAACAGTAAGATGAAGAAGGGATAGACAGGGGAAAAAGGGAGACAAAAAGAATAAGATATGAGAAAGAGAATGTTTTTGATTCCTTAAATATAGAAAATCAACCTTTGAGGGCCAGAGGCAGCCTGGCATAGCAGAAAAGGCAACAGACTGGGAATGAGAAAATACAGATTCTAGTTTTGGTGCCACTATTTTAATAAGCATTAAATAACCTATGACAGGCAAGGAAGCAAAGACAAAATGAAAGAATATTCTTCCCCTCAAAGCTTACAATGAACTGAGGGGTACTTGTAAAGAGAAAAGCATATCCATGATAATTTGAGAAGAAAGATAGCAACACTAACAAGAGAATCAAAAAAGGCTGCCACATTACTTGAGTCTGGATGTAAACCAGGAATTCTAACACTCAGAGATGAGGAAGTAGTTTTTTAGGCATGTGGCAAAGAGGTGGGAGAGACAGAATAATAACTTTAGGTAACAGCTAGTAGCCTGATTTCTTTCCTTAGTTGTTAAATTCAGATAACTGCATCTACTTTTTTTTTTTACAGGATTTTGGTGAAGTTTTTAGAGTAAGGAAAGTAAAAGCACCCTGCAACCTGTAAAATGAAGTCCCAATGTAAAGGATTATTAGATCCAAGACCTTTCTGGTACTCAAGAAAGAAGACAATTAAGAGCAATACACTTGATTTGGCTTAAAAAGGAAATGCTTATTGAATTGGAATTGATTTCCCCATTCTTCCAAGCCCTGGATACAGAATTCTACTAGAGATTGATGATGATGCGAAAAGCAGTGCTGAATAGTGGACAGAAAGTTGCCTGGGTTCTAGTCCTGCTTTTTGTACATAAGAATGTGTGATCCTCAACAAGGCACTTACCCTTTCAATGTCTCAGCAACTCTCTAAGACTTAATGGAAAAAAAACAAAAGAAAATTGCAGAGCTACATTGGTAGAGGGAGTCTCCTCACTGAATTCCTTTATGTCAATGAAATCACAGATTGAGATTAAAAAAAAAAATCATATTTATATAGCACTTTAAGCTTTACAATATGATGCTCACACAATGAGGCAGGGGAGAGAGAAATACAAAGAAAGAGAGAGAGAGAGAGGAAGAGGTAGAGAGGAAGAGGGAGGGGGAAGGAGAGAGAGAAAGAGAGAGGATATCTCATAAAATCTCCCCCAAATACCAAGCATAAATAGGGACATAGTAACAATGCATCTCATTCTTAGTGATTTCAAGTCATGGGGCCCAGAAAAACCATATTCTAAGGTATGATATTAGGATTCTTTGAAAGATTGTGGAGAAGGACAAAAACAAAACAAACAAACAAACAAAAAAACCAAAGAGAAAGTCTGTGAAGAATGGGGAATGTACTATAGGACTGGAGAAGGGTAAAATAATTTCAATTTTTAAAAAAGGGACAATAGTGAATTTTCAAACCAGAGCCAGTGAATTTCACTTCAATTCCTGAAAAAATTCTAGAGCATATATATTACTTAAAAGATGGTTAGAAATCTCTAGAAATGCTAATACTGAGCAAAGAGAGAATATGGTTTCATCAAAAAACATGGCAATGTAACATTGTCCCTTTTTAACAGGGTTTAGCAAAACACAACACTTCTTTAAAGGCTCTTTTTCTTTTTGGAGGGCAGTTGGGGTTAAGTGACTTTCCCAAGGTCACACGGCTAGTTAAGTGTTTAGGTGTCTGAGGCCAGATTTGAACTCAGGTCCTCCTGACTCCAGGGCGGGTGCTCTATTCATTGTACCACCCAGCTGCCCCTAAAGGCTCTTTTTCTTTTCTTTTTTTTTTTTTTTTTTGTTAAGAAACCAATGTTTATTTTAAATCAGCATTTTTCCAACACTATTAGAGCATCTGGGTTTTAAGACCACTCTGTAGTAGTTCCTACCCACTCAGTGGCCTGAGCAGTAGGAGCCGCAGACCAGTCCTCAGTAGCCAGCTGAGCACTCCAATTTTCAGTGGGGAACTGCTGAATGGGCACAGATGGCACCTGTATTCCCTCGGACCAATCAGCCACCTCTGGTTGAGTAGCAGTGAATTCTGGGGCGGGTGCAGTCCATTCACCCTGAAACTCCTCCTTTGTCACTGCCTTCTCAGCTGCGGCCTGCTCTTCCTTTTCAATCTCCTCTGGATCCCTGTAAAAGTAAAGATCAGGCATAACCTCCCATGGGTGTTCCTGGGAGATGGTACCATGCATCCACAGGACTCACAGGCCAGCATCCACCACATCAGAACCACGGAGTGAGCTCCCTTGTTGTTACATGGAATGGCAATGTCCACATAGTGAAGTGGGAGTCTGTGTTGCACAGGGCAATGGTTGGTAGGTTAATATACGATGCTTCAGTTAAAGGCTGGTGATCTGCCCGAGGATCAGTGACACCAAGAGGCAAGGCTCCATGAAAGCTGCCTGGATCTGGTTGGTGAAGGTGCCCGGTGTGAAACGTCCAGCAATAGGTGTGGCGCCAGTGGCAGCAGCGAATTTCAGAACAGCTCTCTGGCCAGTGTTCCTGGACGAGATGACACTAACATTGGCTGGGTTTTCAATGGCTACAATGGCATGCGCTGCCAGCAGTTTTTCCCAAGTTCTCTTCAGATTAATGATGTAGATGCCATCACTCTTTCTCTTGTAAATATATTGTTCCATCTGGAAGTCCAGATTGGTGCCACCCAGATGGGTTCCTGCAGCCAGGAACTTGAGGACATCCTCCTCCTTCATCTGCAGGATATCCAGGGCTCCGGACATTGTGAAAGTTTCCCTTTAAAGTTAGGACGGAAACCGAGAACAACGCCGTATGGAACCCTCTTCGGGGCAGCGCGGAAAGCTAAAGGCTCTTTTTCAACAGTGTTTCCCCTTTATACATCACAATCATTCAAGATTGCTTGAATGATTATTAAAAACAGAAACAACCCTATTTCAACGATCCTTGGATCATTAACATCAGATGAGAAACAAACCAAGGAGACAAATGCTTGCCAAAGATATATGCCACTGGGAGGGCATGGAGAGTAGATCCAGCTCTGAGTCTAGGTTGAATGAAGGAAGATTCTTGTAGGGATGGTAAATTCTTTCAGATAGACTATTTGCAGATAACATTTCAATGATTGCATCAAAACCCAAAACATTTCAGAGCTCCCTAGAAAAAGATCTATAATCATTCAAAGAAGTTTGGTCTGTCTATCCACTCAGGAAGAAGGTCTATTGCTTAGATTTCCATATGCATTTGGATGGATACCCTATAAAGTATGTCTAATAACTGAACAAGAATAGAAGATGACATCAGAGAGCTAGGAGAGATGGACTAGTCATGTGGCAAGAATGATGGATGAAAAGGTGAAGAGTCACACTGTTCCACTGGTACCTTCATGATGTTGAGAGAAAGTGAGGAATGCCTCCAGCACAATGGAGTGGATCTCTTATGGCAAACTCTTGGGAGTACATGGACAAGTGACAAAGGATGGACAAGCATGGATAGGTTATAATCTGCATTGTAAAGGGAACTCCTGAGTCAAAGAAATCAGATCCATTTGAGTACTTACATTAGTAAATCATAGAGTGCTACACATTTGGCCTACGTTTCAGCAAAGCATTCAATAAAATTTAATGTGCTGCTTCTGAACAAAATGAATAGATCTGGACTGGATGGTGGTATAATTGGGTAGCTTTGGAATTGGTTGGAAAACAGTAAAATCTTTAAGGGTTAAATGTCTAATTATAATGAGGTCTTCAAGGGTGTTGCTCCAGGGATTTGTGCTTGTTAACAATAACTGGAATAAAGGCACAGATGATTTGCTTATTACATTTGCACATGACAACCTGGGATAGCCAATTTAACAGATGATAATCAGGATTTAGAAGTATCTTAATAGACTAGAACAGGGGTGGGGAACCTGTGGCTTCAAGGCTAAATGTGGCCCTCTAGGTCCTCAAATGCAGCCCTTCGACTGAATCCAAACTTCACAGAACAGATCCCCTTAATAAAAGGAGTTGTTCCATAAAACATGGTCTCAGTCAAAAGGTTGCACCCAAGGACCTAAAAGGCTATATGTGGCCTTAAGGCCGAAGATTCCCACCCCTGGACTAGAAAGCTGAGTCATACACAATAAGATGAAATATAATAATAATAACTAAAAACCTTATACTTAAGTTTACAAAGAAAACTCCACAAGTATAAGGAGGGGAAGATATAGCGAGAAAGACAGCAGTTCATCTATAAATGACTGGATGATTTTAGTGCACTGCAAATTCAACATGACTCAACAGTGAGAAATGACAGTCTAAAAAGCTGATCAGATGCCATGCTGCATTAAGAGAGGTATACCAAATAAGATGAAGGAAATTACTGTTGCATTGTACTTTGCCCTGGCCAGACGATATATGAAGTGTTGTGCTCAGTTAGGAACAGTCTTAAATCCACATCATATGAAAATCAGTTTAAGAAAGTCAGAAGATAAGCCTCAGGATGGGAAATGATAGCCATTTCCCAGTATCTGAAGGGCTGAAACGTGGAAGAAGGATTATTCATGTTCTGTTTGGCCCCTGTGACAGGAGCCAGTGTCTTCTTTCTTTCCACCTACAACATGAGGAGACTTTATCTAAGAGAAAACAAAGCTGTTCTGGGGACTGGACTGACTGCAGCTTCCTTCTCTAGCCTTTATACCAGCAAGCCTAGAACCGGATTGGCCCTGGCTTCCCTGATGCAGCTTCCCAGTCATCCAGAGGCAAAACAAGTACTAGCCACATGGAATCTGCCTCTCAGACTTCCTGGGTGTCAAAGACCATGGGAACTACCATACACTGAAGACTTAACAGACCAGATGTGTTTTCAGAGGGTGTCAAGGAAAGGTCATATCTAGAGAAACTAAGGAGCTATAAAACTTCTGTTAAATGTTTAGTGACTTGGGGGGGTGTCTCATACTATTCCATTGTCAAATCTGAATTAAAAAGGTAGTGGCAACAGATTCAAGCCCACAACTTCCCTTTAAAGCAGATCCATGAACAACAGAAGAATGACATTTAGGCTTGATTTAATGAAAATATTCCTAATATTTTTACCTGAAAAGTGGAATGGGCTGCCTTTGGGGGTAAGCAGTTTCCCCTCGCTGAAATTCTTCAAGTACAGCTTAGGTGACTCAACTGTCTGAGATGTCACAGAGGGAATTCTTATAAAGGCATAGGTTGGGATAAATCAGAGGTCAGCATATTATAGCCTGCACCTGTTTTTATATGGCCCTTGATCCAAGAACGGTTTTTAAATTTTATATATAAAATCATTTTTAGTTATAGGATGTGAAACAGGCTACACCTTAGATCTGGCCCTCAGGCCTAGTTTGCCGTCCCCTAAACTAGATGGTTTCGGGGGCTCTTTCCAACTCGGATTCTATGACAGCTATTTAAGAAGGATATTTTTCAGTTACTATTAAATTGCTTATACTTTTGGAATGAGTCTTTGTTATATTTTGGAATGTTCCTTATATGCCTCTTCCAAAGCATGTCCCTTAGACCTCTACCATGTAATACTCTCCATCAAAAATAAACCTCAACATAAAAGCTTTCGGGAACCTGTTATATTTATGGTGAGGAGAAAACAAAAGCATATGTCAAAATTTATCTAACAGAAACTTCTACTTTACCTTAAGCCATTTGTCAACACACTTGGCATGGAACTCATGGTTACAGGGTAAGACTCTAAGTAGCTGCCTTGACTCAAAATCACACATGCATACTACACACCTAAGGAGAAAACAAAGCATGGAATAATGCTATCAAAGTAAAACAGATTTTAGGGTTTTTTTATCTAGTGACATCTTAGAAATTGTCATATACTATAAATCAAAATTCTGTCACATTTCCTCCTAAATTACAAGTTTAAACTGAAATTATTAATATACAATCATCCTGAAATTAACATGTGAAACTGAACAGACTTTAAGAAATCTTGTTTTATTCTATACTTAGAGGTGTTTTTAAAATTTTTTAAATAATAAAGGTGTCTTCTGAGCAAATATAAAATAATTCCTACTTTAATACCCCAATGGTGCTTCTTCAAATAGATTATTGCAGTAAAAAAGTATATTATCAATCTTTTATACTATCTGTGAAACTTTTAGAGTTAATTTAAAGATATGGAATATGAAATAAATTTTTAAAAAAGCATTTGGTTTCCTAACGATCAATGTAAAGTCCAAACTCAAAAGACGAAAACACATGCTTAACATAGACTTAACCAATAGTTAAACACTTACAAAGTCTGTTCTGACTGGTGGTTGTTAGGATTGAACCGGTAAGATGGAAGTTGTTCAATATCTGCTTTTGTTAATCCACGTGGCTTAGCCTCTCCCAGTCGTTCTGCCAGATTTAGTAATGCCTGTAAATATGGATGAGGTATTTAATTCATTTGAAAATTCTACTTATGATTTTGGTATCAGTCACTTTTATGTTTTTCTATCAAATATACTTCATCATCAGGACAATTTAATGGTGTGATTGGAGTGGTGTGAGGAATACTTGCTGATAAATACTTGATTTAAACAGAACCCTACCACTCAAAGTACAGTCAAAATTCACCTCACCCCCACCACCATTCACCTACATAATTTGCAGGTGCATAACTTTGCTGCTTTTTATTTATTCATCTGCATAATTAACTTTGCATTCTGGGTTAAGTGACTTGCCCAAGGTCACACAATTACCACAGTGTTCAGGTCTGAGGTCTGACCTGAACACAAATCCTCCTGACTCTAAGGCTTGTGCCCTTTTCATTTCACCACCTGTCCCACTTTGTTTTTTGTTACATTTATCTCCTCAAATGCTTCTGAAGCAGAGTTCCATGGACAGTGACTTAGGTAGACAATCAAAAAGGGAAAAAGGTGGTTCTGCTGGTTGTCACTAAAAAATTTTGGGATGAATGGGAGAGGCTCTAGGAGCTGGAAATATTGGGAAATGACTATCAAGTAAAAAGCAAAAGGCATTATTAATAATACTTTCTAAAAGTTCCAATGCCGACTTCTCTTCCTTTCCTGTCCTTAGCACTACTTAATGTACACCATCGACATTGCTAATGCTAGGGAAGGGAAAGACAAGAAGAGCTGAACAAAAATTTCTGACTCAAAGATAGTTCTTTACAACTAGAGTTCTTGGTGAATACTAAAAAATTAACCACTACAATGGCTTTAATACTGATAAAAAAGAATGATTAACATAATGATTTTAAGTCTCTTTCTTTGCAACAGGGAAATTTATCAAGAAAAAAATTTATATTTACTTTCTGATCAAGCAATACAGAAATCCAAGCTGAAGCAACAATGGATGGGACAGAAGTACAAAAGGAAAAATGAAACTAGAAAAAGACTAACAAAAGAGAATACAACAATCAGGGAAACCTATGGAAACTGCAAATAACAAAATTAATGAAATCAAAGAAAGATCAATAAAAATGAAATTGAAGAAAAAAACCTAGGAAAGCAACAGAACTGAAAAGACAATGTATGTATTAAAACAAAACAACAGATTTGGAAGAAACAGTAGCAAGTACAAAAATTAATTAGGATGCCAGAAGATAATGAAAAAAAAAGATAGACACCAAATCTAAGGAATTAGAAAAAAAATTTTCTCAGGGCATTACATAAGGCAATATGCTACAAATAAAGTAGCAAGAATACATATGGCACAAGTAAGGAGAATCCTAACTTGAATTCTCTAAAGCAAATAATCATAAAACTCTAAAAAAACTCCAACATTCATATTTAAAGAAAAGTTAACATCAGTTTGCAAAAACAACAGAGTATACACTCAATAGTCTTTGAATGTAATGAACAACGATAGGTTGGAAATATGTTAAATAGCTATTTAAACATTTAGTTAGGCAGCATTTTAAAGTGGCCCCAATAAAGAGATGACTGATTATTTCCAAAGACTGTGCCACATTCATTTATGTAACTTAAACTTCTGAAAAGCAAGATAGCAAATATATTTTAAATAAACATATTTATCGCAATATGTGTTTTTCAATTTTGGATTGCATCTGGACTAGTAAAATTATTTTATGTAAATAAATAGAATTGATCAATCCTTGTTAAAGAGGAAATATAACTTAGGAGAGATTACTGATCTCCTGTCCCAGCTAATTACTAGCTACGTAACCCTGCATAGGTGATGTGGCCTCTGTGAGCCTCAGTTTTCTCATCTGTAAAATGGTAATAACAGAACTAACCTTCACAGGTTGATGAGGATCAAATGAAATATAATCTGAGTGCTCTGAAAATCCTAAAAGCACTATATAAATTATTATTATTATTGTTATTGTAAGAAAAAAACTTCTCTCCTTTATGGAAGAGCATATGCTGGTATATTACTATTCCCAGAGTTGATTTAAAAATTATTTACTAACCTCATAATTTTCTACTTCGCCATCCTCTACATCCAATTCAAAGCTGAAGGCTGGACCTATTGCAGGTGGCACTGGAAGCATTGATCTACAAGAAAGACAATGATCACTAAGTCTTACTATTTAACACATTTAAAAGCTCAGTGAATACTGGGAATGGAAGGGAATTAGAGGACTAGTTTTGTTTTTTTAATTTTAATTTTTTTGTCTTTAGCTCTTTGGAGGGGCAATTGGGGTTAAACGACTTGCCCAAGGGTCACACGGCTAGTAAGTATTAATATCTGAGGGTGGATTTGAACTCAGGTCCTCCTGACTCCAGGGCCACTGCTCTATTCACTGTGCCACCTAGCTGCCCCTAGAGGACTGTTTTGCTGTGTTTGAGAAAGGCTGAAGTCCATGAAGGTTTGCTTTCTAGAAAAGGATGACCACAAATAGCAAGTTAAATAAAGAGAACAATGCATTTTGATGGGGGTGCAGCCTGGGCAAAGAACCGATAAAGGAAAGCAAACTTAAGTGGAAAAAGGCATGTGAGATGAGGTATGGTGGAAGAGAAGAATAGACAGAATTATCCCTGAAGGATATTGCCAGAATATTTGATATGAAGGGTACCAGAGTAGAGATTACAGGGACAAAGTGGAGCAAAACCATCTTAGTTATAGGAGTTAAAATAAGAGGTCAAACGTGGTGGCCAGAAAGAAAGATTTGGTAGTCTAGGGTTTATATCTCATATTTCTCTAATTTAATGACTTTATAAATAGTTTAACAGCCATTGTCACTTAGGTAGTTTTAATTTGTCAAGTCCCTATCAAGAATTTGGCATGAGACTAGACGTTTATTTTTACAGACATGGAATTCCAATGCTCAGTTCACTCCTAAGGGCAGCTCTAGGCATTTATAGGAGATACTTTATTCCAAATTTTTCTGTCATTTTAAATTTCCTTTGAGTTGGATATTTATATCTCATACATCATTGTGGTTTGGAAAGAAAAATATCTGTGCCACCATTAAATACGTAGCTCTACTACTATTTCATGGAGAAAAATAAAAATGATATGATTACCTTCAAAGAACTGGACATTTTAAAAACCAAGTAGTCTTCCAGCTCTAAAATGCTGATTTTGAGGTGTGTTAATTAATTTTATTAATTTGCTAAAATAAAGAAAACGCTTTAAATGGTTACATAATACACCATCAAGGAGAATTCCTTTCATTAAACTAACACAATTTGTTTTCACATCTTTTCTTCTAAAACTACTACAACATGATGTAGTAGACATAAAAAATCCAACCTCCAAAGAGAATTTACAATTAAGTGTACAAAAAAGATTTCAAAGGAGAATGGCTCTTTCAGTGACAAAAGAATATATTTGCAAAAGATATCAAACTGGTAGAAAATTGAAATATATTGGGAATTTAAGAATCCTTTAGAAGGTACTTCTCTAAGTCTCAGAGCAGAGACAGAGGCTACTCTTTTTCCTAAGAGAAGCAAGAACAACAGAGTAACTAGAAGCAATGATAGGTATAGTTTTAACAAAAACAAAACCTCTCATTTTGAATCTTTTCTTCTTTTGTCTCTTATCTTCTTTGACACCTGCTGGCTTATACATTTATTTCTCTGGTACACATCTAGTCCTCACAGAAGGATGTAAATTCTTTCATGATAGAAAATAATTCATTTCTGTTTTCAGTATTTTGTACAAAACAGGTACTTAAAAATTTTTCTTGAAATTGAATTATTCTTGTATCTTACTATCTTTTTTCTCTTTTGTACTTCTTGAAAATAAAGAAAAACATTCTGAATATGAAATGCCCCTAAAATACACATCAACATTATTTTGTTTATATTAAGTTTTATAGGCAGAGTGTGTGTGCATGTATGTATCTAGGTATAACTATTATAAAAGCAATAAATGTCTAATAACTAGGGAAAAACATTAAGATAGCTGAGACAGAACTTACAGTACATATGGTAGGAGGCTGGGATGATAAGGGGGAGGTGGTATTGGCTGCTGGGATCGATATCTACTACGTCCTGTAAGTCTTCGAGGCATAAAAGGAGGATAAGGCTGTAAGAAAACCCCCCCCCCCACAAAACTGTCACTTTAATGTAATATTCATTTAAAAAAACAACAACTTTAAAATGTTTTCTTGGGGGAAAGACAGGCTGGTGATTTTATTGCCATAGGAAACTCTTGAGAAGGAAATGCCCTCTACCAATGAAAATCTGCACAGAGTTGCTGGGGTTTAAGTGACTTGCCCAGGATCACACAGGTGGCACTGAAATTTAGGCTGTCCTGGGGCAGACTCCAAGGATGATCTATCCATTATGCAATTAGGTTTTCATTAGTATTCATTTTCTGAAAGCTAAATATTACCTCTCAAGCAAATCTTTGCAAATCAAATCCACTTTTCCCACTGACTTTCATTCTAGCCTTTGGAAAAACAATTGGCTCAATATGCAACAACTCTGACTTTCTGGAAAAATAACTTTTATAAGGATAAGAGTACAATCTTACCCTTGGATTCAAAAGTTACCTCCACCGGAAGGGCTAGAGAAGAGTTCAACTGTAGAAGACTGCAAACTTCCTATTAGTCAATGGTGTGAGAGAGCAGCCAAAATAATTTTTGTGGTGTAAGATGAACTATGTGATCACAGGGTTCAGGACTAAAAAGTTTGTAAAAATGCTACTATGACCAGCTCATATCTAGATTACTCTTTTCAGCTCCAGGCACTATAGTTTAAAGTGGACATTGATAAATGGGGCTGTGTGTAAAAGAGTTTTACAATCACACCACAGAAGGCTATTTGAACAATAATACCAACAGATCATATACAAAATTTGCTGAGTATTACATACATTACCTTATCTGATAGACCAGCCTTAGAACCCAAGTCACTCAGATTTACATAGAATGGCCAACAATAGGTCCCAAGCCAAGCCCCTACTTGTCAAAGTTTGGGCCCTGATTTGCTTAGAATGAATGTAAACAGCAATCATTTCAGTTTTGGCCAAAAACCCAGAGGGTCTTCCCCTCCGAAACACTTTTTTTTTTTGACTAGGCAAAGAAGTCATTCTCTACCTCATTCCTTATTAATAAAAGCCTTAATCAATGAATGGGCATTACCTCAGTCAAACTGAGACCTATTAAAGACTTTAGCCCGAAAAGGAAAAGGTGCCCCATTGCATTTGTCCTGATCTATATCTGACAAAGAGATCCACATGGCTTGGGAGGAAAAAGTGAGGGTAGTGACTTTGCATAGCCCTTCCTCACTTAAATCCAATTCATTTGTCTATTATGGCATCACCTCCCTAATGTCATAGTCCTCTTTGAGAAGGAAGGACAAACAACAACCCACAGCTCATATAAAAGATTTGCTAAGAGCATTACATATATTATCTTATATTTGATCCTCATAATGGTATCCAGTTCACTGCATTATTACCCATATTTTACAGAGGAGGAAAATGAGGCTCAGAAAGGATAAGTGAATTTCCAGGATCCCAAAGTTAGCATGTGTCTAAGGTGTGGTTTGAACACAAATTTTCCTAATCTGGAATTAGGGATGTTTAGCCTGGAGTTGAAGACTTTGAAAGGTAAATATGTAGAAGAGTTAAAAAAAAAAAAGCATGATTATTTTCACTGGCCTCACAAAGCAGAACCAGGAGAAACCAGCAGAAGCTGCAAGAAGGACTTAGGTTTTATGTGGGGATAAACTTCCTAATAATTAGAGGTATCCCAAAAGTAGAGTGAGATGCCTCCTGGTCACCTACTGGGAATATTCCAGGGAGAATCCTTGATAGGTACGTAACGTAGAAAGTCTATTTTTTATTTTTGTTCGTGTACAGGTTGGACTCTGGTGTCCCTTTCAATTCTCAGAGAATGATCTTATGACTTAGAAAAGGCATCAAACCTTTTAAAATTATATATTTGAAGGAAAAAAATCACATTTCTCTTAAAACACTAATACTTAAGATAAGTGATGAAATGTGAGAATAAAATGATGAATGTTATCTTAATGTTTGAGAAGACTAGAAGAACACGCCACTATTATTATAATGAATAAAGTCAAGCGAACCAGCTGGTCTAGGGGGAAGTTCAGTTTTAAACATGTTGAGTCAGAGACGCTCATGTTGCGTATCTAGGTAGAGATAGTTAACAACAGACTTATGATTACAGGACTGAAATGTCAGAGACAAGACTGGCATGGATGTGTTATGTTTTGGAGAGAAGACTTAATATGTATGTATATCTATGTCAAGGAAGGTGAAAAAGGATGGAATTTCAAGTGTTTGCCTTAGCAAATATTCTCAATTTGGTTCCTCAAAACACCTATGAATCAGCAGTGAAAGATACCACTTCTACTCTACATCCCTTATTTTCTTTCTTCCTTTTTTTTTAAAGAGAAAAGAAAAAGATCTTTTAAATACATAATGAATCCATCCTTCAAACAAAGGAAGACAAGCAAAACTCACAAACAAAGCATCTATATCTAATAAGATATACAATGTTCTCATACCTCTTTATGGAATAATAGATCTGGAGGTGGAAGAGACCATAGAGGTCACTTGGTCCACCCCCAGGTTCCTTTCTGTGCAAGTGAAAACTAGTGTACCCAACTGTGACTAAAAGGTATAGGAGCACCCCTTGAAAAATCCTGATTTTATGATATTAGACTACAAAGGTTAGGGTACACCTAGTTAACAAAAAAGATTTGTTATGTGTATTATAACATTAAAGCCAAGAACAACAAAAAAGGCCACTCTGAATTTTAATTCCAACAAATTCCTGACTAAATAATTTGTTTTAGTGAAATTTCTTTTTGTTTATTTTTTCTAAGGTACCGTTGTTGCATTCTTTTAATTTTATTGATTTTATTTTTTAGCCTTAAGTGGAGCTGACCACCTAATTATTTACTTGAAGTTAAATGGAAAAAACAAACATAACTAATGGATTTTAAAATAGGCATCTCTAACACATTATCAGTTATTCCCTCTGCCTTCATATTTTTGTTCATTTTCAAGCCAAACTCTAAACTTTAGAAAAAATACAATGAAAAAAAATTTATGTGCAGAATGTACAAATAAGATCTGCATAAAATAAATTACATAATTTAATCTGTTATATTCAGAAAAAATTCTTTAAATGAAAATTTTTCTTAACTTTTTATCCACAGCTATCACTATTTAAACTTTTGTCATGTGATAGAATAAAAACAATTAAAAATAAAACAATGGCTTAAATAAACCATGTTTGGCTTTAGATTAAACAATAATAGCAGTATTCCATGTAAAACAATTATTCCACAAAATACTATATTATTTTAATATAAAATATTAACTACTGCAATAAAATATACATAGTGGTAAAATTATTAAAAGTATAAAAAGTAATATGAATAAAAAAATGAAACTTACTACTCCAAAAGATACCTCCTGGTGCAAAGGATCGTGTGTTAAGAACTGGAGGGGGGCTGATGGAGGTAATGTTGGAGGATGGGCTGATGCAGGATAAGTAAAGCCTCCTACAGGAAGGTGTTCTCCCAAAAGTTCGACTTCATTTTCTATCCTTTGTAATGGCTGATTAAACACACACACGAAAAACAAACTTTATTTCCACATTTAGGCAAACTGGGATCACGTCTAGCTTACGATTTGAAACAAATGTTTGCACAATAGTTTCACTATTTCAGACCATGAATCTTCTGTCAACAACACCATTCTGAAACACTAAATGAGACTACAGACCACAATGAACTTTACTATAGACTTTTACTAACTTAAAAATAATATACAAAGTAAAAGGAGTTATTATTAATTTTCACTATTCAGGACCTCAAAGGATAAACTACTTTTACTATCTGAAATCTTTTTCACATAAAGGAAGAAAACAGCATTGTAGGATATGCACACAGCTTAAAATTGCTTTTGTTTCACAGTCCTTTGACATACTCATGATTTTCAGCAATACATCAATTAGTGGAATATATAAATATGATTTTTTTAAACTAAGAACCAAGACAAGACGTGTGTATCTACTACACAGAAATATCAACTACTGATACTGTGATTATAGAAATACTGAAAATCAAAAGAAAATTTTTATTGTAATTGGCTCCAATTTTAAGTCATTTTCATATTTTTTATAAGGAATAAATTGCTCTGAGTTTTCAGGCACAAGTCTTTCCTCACTCCAACCCAAACAGCATGCTATTTTAAAGAAGTCTTCATCTAAAGAAAAAATCCATATGATGATTTCTCTTTTTTAGCTGAACTCGCTGTAAAATGAAATTCTATAAACTGAGGGCTATTTCTACTTATCTCAATTCTTTAAAAAAAAGTGAATATAAATAAAACTTGCTAAATAGAAAGGTTCTAACAGTTTAGTCTTTTATGCCACAGTCATCTACTATGAACATCCAAGGTAACTGTTGCTTTGCTTTAGGTGCACAGCAGCAATCACCTGCTATTGCACTTATATGAAGCAAGATATAAGAGACCATGAATGAAGACAGGCAACCTGTTACAGTTAATGTTCACAACACTATTGTTCATATAGAATATACTGAGGACCAAGATACTGTCTTCTACCCCACTGCTTAGAATTCTTTCTCTATTGGTACTCCCTCACTTCACCTAATTTCTTGACTGAGGATTATGGACAGTTTACTTAGAGACTGTTACCTACTTTCCCCCTCAACTATCAATCCTAAGACTCACATTCTGACCACCTCCCTCCTCTTATGTCCCTGTTCTCCAACCACAAAGATTTACTGACTGACGAACCATAGCCCCACGATTACATCATATTCCACAATCTACCAAAACAGCCAGCCTAACAACTCTTAATCTGGTCCCTGCCATATGGCTGCCCATGACTGGGTAGATGCCAACAAAACTAATGGCTAAAATAAAGTTTTTGGATAATTGGTAGATTTATATCATACTTGAACTTATTCCTCATGTCCCTGAAAAAGCGAAGTCCTGGCTATTATAAACATCTAAGAGGTAGAAAGGACAGGTATTACTATCTCTTTTTAAACATAATTAATCAAGAAGGATTTATTAAGCATTTACAATATTTCAGGCACTGTGCTAAGTTGTACTAAGTGAGGGAATACATAGAAAAGGCAAAAACAGTTGCTGACTTCAAAAACGTATGTTCTAATGGAGGAGACACGTACATATATAGGAACATACAAGATACATACTGAGTGGATGAAAGGTAATTAGTACCTTTGGTTGGAGGTAGCAGAGGAGAGAGGGGAGTAGAAAAAGCCTCTTGCAGTCAGTAGCATTTGTGTTGAGTCTTGAAAGAAGTCAGGGATTCTAAGAGGTGGAGATAAGAAGGAAGTACATTCTAGGCATGGGGGAAGAGAGTGTAAAGACAGAGAGAAGGGATGTGGCACATCACAGGTGAGGAACAGCTAACAGGTCAATTCTGTACAGAAACAGAGTGTGTCAAAGAGAATTACATGAAAGAAAAACGCAAAGACAAAAAGGGGCCAGGTTGTGAAGGTCCTCAACTATCCAAGTGAAGAGTTCTATTTGATACTATTAGTAATAAGGAGACATTAGAGTTGGAGTGGGGGGAGGAGAGGGAGAAAGAAGAGTATCAACATCAGACCTGCACTTCAGGAAAATTGGCAGTTGTGTGGAGGATAGACTGGAGTGAAGAGAGGCTTGAGGTAGGAAAATAAATTAGAAGTCTGGGAGAGAGGTGAGAAAGACCTGAATTAGGCTGGTGCATAAGAAATGTTATGGAGAAAGAAATGATATTCAGTAATAGACTACAGAGACTGAGGAATTGAGAATGTGAGCACCCTTGACAGTAACAGTAAGTTTGGAATCAGGGTGGGTTTGAGGAGTTCTGATCTGGACATACGGAGGTATTGATAGGACATCGAGTAATCAATGTCCAATAAAGAGTTGGTGATGTGGAACTGAAGTTCAGGATACGGAATAGGCCTGGATACAGAGATGTAGGAATCAACTGCATAGTACTGCTATTCAAACCCACAGGAGTAGATGAGATCATCAATAGAAAGAGTGTGGAGAGAAGTTAGCTCAGCATAGCACCTCGGGTTAACACCCAGTTACTGGGTGTGACATGGATGAAAAAGCCAGCAAAGGAACCTGAGAAAAAAGTAAAGAGAAAGACCTAGAGGGAGCACTGACATGAAAAGAGAGAGAAGAGAGAGTATTCAGAAAGAAAGGTGATCCACAGAGTTAAGTGCTGAGACTAAGGACAAACATGAAGAAAACAGCACTAGATTTGGCAGCTTAGAGATCCAGGTAACTCTGGAGACATGCAATTTCAGCTAAGCAATCAGAGTGAGAGAGGAAGTAGAGGCACCAAATGTAAAAGGCTTCTCTCCGGGGCGGCTAGGAGGCGCAGTGAGTAGAGCACTGGCCCTGGAGTCAGAAGGACCTGAGTTCGGATCCGGTCTCAGACACAACGCACACACAAACAAAAAAAAAAAACTAGCCCTGTGACCCTGGGCAAGTTACTTAACCCCAACTGCCCTCCAAAAAGCAAAAAAAAAAAAAGGCTTCTCTCCAACCCCCACCCCCAAGTTTACCCAAGAAAGGGAGGAGATGTATACGATAATAATATCTAACAAGTACTTTTTTTTCTTTAACATGTGCATTTTTATTTGAACTGGTCTTAAGTCAGTGTACAGGTAAAGCTCCTTCCCTCCCCCAAGTACTGGTACCAATTTCAAAACTCGCAGAGAAACTATAAAATTCACCTCTATGTTGGGGGCAGGGGGGGAATTTAGGGGGCCATTCCATATGGCTGACTTAAAAAAAAAAGGAACAAGTATTAAGGCGGAAGATACAAAAAGTCCCCCCCCCCCCCAAGGATGACATAATTTACATTTAAAGCAATACTGGTACCTTTCCCCCTCCCCCCTCCCCATCTGGATCTTTGTTACAGCGCTCCTTTGACAGCCTTCACAGAGGCTTGTAACTCTGTAACAATGCATTACACAGTATCTGGAATGACTACTTAAAAAAATCCAAATATACAATCAGAGTCCTGAAGATGCACGGTAGAACTTTGGGGATGTTTGTCTCCACTATACTTAGACTGCTCCTCACCTTCACCATGCCAGTTTTTAGTCAAGTGCCCAAAAAACCCAACAACACAAAAACAAATAAAGCCATGCCAATCTCATCTTTTTTGGGTAATTATCATGTCATCATGTCACACCCTTTGACAAAAAAAAAAAAAAAGAAATTAAAAACAAAAAACCACAAACAGCCCATTTAGAAGCATTTGTAGTGGACAATGGAAAGCCCAGATTCATCGTACTCCTCCTTGCTGATCCATATCTCCTGGAAGGTGGAAAGAGACGCCAGCCTGGAGCCTCCAATCCAGACAGAGTATTTGCTCTCAGGTGGGGCAATGATCTTGATTTTCATTGTCCTAGGAGTTAGGGCCGCAATCTCCTTCTGCATCCTGTCAGCAATGCCTGGGTACATGGTGGTACCACCAGACAATACGGTGTTGGCATACAGGTCCTTATGGATGTCAACATCACACTTCATGATTGATTTGAAGATAGGTATGGAATCCTGTGGAATCCATGAAACTAAGAAAGATGGTTGGAAGAGAGCTTCTGGGCATCGGAACCTCTCTGCCAATGGTGATAACCTGACCATCAGGGAGCTCGTAGCTATTTTCCAGAGAGGAGCTGGATGCAGCAGTGGCCATCTCCTGCTCAAAGTCTAGGGCGACATAACACAGCTTCTCCTTGATGTCACACGATTTCCCTCTCAGCTGTGGTGGTGAAACTGTACCCTCTCTCCATCAGGATCTTTATGAGGTAGTCTGTCAGATCATAGCCAGCCAGATCCAGACGGAGGATGGAGGGGGGAAAGGCATAACCTTCATAGATGGGCACAGTGTGGGTCACACCATCACCAGAATCCATCACAATACCAGTGGTATGACCATAGGCATACAGGGACAGCACAGCCTGGATGGCAACATACATGGCTGGGGTACTGAAGGTCTCAAACATAATATGAGTCATCTTTTCTCTGTTGGCTTTGGGGTTCAGGGGGCCTTCTGTGAGCAGCACAGGGTGCTCTTCAGGGGCCACACAGAGCTCATTGTAGAAAGTATGATGCCAGATCTTCTCCATGTCACCCCAGCTGATGATAATACCATATTCAATGGGGTACTTCAGGGTCAGAATACCTCTCTTGCTCTGGGCCTCATCCCCAACATAGCTGTCTTTCTGGCCCATACCCACCATCCCACCCTGATGTCTGGGGCACCCAACAATGGAAAGGAAGACACCCTGAGAGGCATCGTCTCCTGCAAAGCAAGCTTTGCACATTCCAGAGCCATTGTCAACAACAGAGCAGCAATATCATCATCCATGGCAAACTCTGAAGTGACAAATTTAAACCCTTAAGAGAAGAAAGGAGGTGCTGCTGCACCTGGAGGGAATGCAAGTACATGCCAGGTGGAAGAGCTCCCAGCTACCTAACAAGAACTTTTTAAAGATGGGAAAGATTTAGGAGTATAGACAGTAGAGAAAAGAACCAGTAGACAGGAAGAGACTGAAGATTACAGAAAAGGGATGAATGTCAAGAGTAAATGGTTGGAGACAACAGGATCAAAGGCAAGATGAAGGAAATAGGGTGTTAAAGGTGATTTCAAAGGTTACGGGTGCTAAATAGCTCAAACTTAGATCTTTAAAAAAAGCTGGAAATATTTAAAGGAAAAAGAGAAGTCAATATTCAAAAAGAGTTTTCACATATTCCAGTCAATCTAAGGTTTATTGCTATCTTAGAACCAACTAATTTCTGCCCCCAAACACCAAAAGGATTTTTGTTTCCTTTTTGTTGGTTTTGCTTTGTTTTTTTCAGGTTTTTTTTTAAAGCATTTCAGTATTTTTTTTTTAGTATTTTGTTTTTTCAGCTTACTTTTACTACTGAGACTGCAAATAAAAGAATAGCAAAACAAAATTGTAGCACATCACTAATATATAAAGTAGGAACTCTCAATTCATTTCAAATGAACCTGCATTATTAATTCATGCCAAACGTCTATTTGTAAAATATAGGTTCTTTTTTAATAGTACAAAAAAAAAAAAAAAGGATTATCAGGTATATACATCTTTGTTCTATAGACAATTAGCAGATCTTGATTTAAATTTTCAAGCAAATTTGTAGGCAAAAGAATAAAAGCGTATACATACCGATCGTGATTGCTGTGTTTGGAAGGGGACAAACTGGCCAGGTGGTGGCAAATGAGGAGGATGATGTGGAGAAAGGTGAGGTGGATGTAAAAGAAATGGATCACTAGAAATAAGAGGTGGGAATGCAGCATATGGTACTGGTAAGTGCTGAACTGAACATGCCTGAAGCATCTGTAAGAGAAAAGACATTATTTTTTGTTGCTAATAAGGTCAGGTTATTCCATGATTTATTTGGAAGAATAAAAAAAATAAAACCTCTCTATCAGAGAAAATGGGTAAACTACCAAAATACTTCAATAGGTAAAATTAATAGTGAAATAAAACAAATCAGAAAAATCCAGAGCATGCTATTAATTAACTAAATTTCAATGTCTAAAGCTGACATGATCATAAACCACAGTCCCTCCTAATTCACCTTCTTTCTAGTCATCAAAATTGGTAACTTAAGTTACCAATGTCTTCCCCTTCTCCTTAATTACTTCCCTCCTGACTAGCCTTTTGTCAAATCTTTACCATTCTACCTTTAGATTGCTACTGCCTATGCACACTTGATTCTTAAGTGTCCTTAGATCGGGAAGGTTTGCTTACTGCCACCAACAGTAGTACAGTTGGAGGACCCTCACTGAAGGAAAAGGAATGAGAAGAAAGGATACTACAGCACCCACCGAGAAGGGATCCTACAGGTGGAATGCTAATGGAGAAGAGGAATGGAGAAGACTGGATTGATTGTACCCATATAGAGGAGAGGAGTAGAAAAGAAAGGAGACAGGAAAGGACACTACTGGATAGAGGAGAGGAAAGAGAAGGGGAGGAAAGAAAAGCAAGGGGTACTTGGGGTAGAGGACCAGACTAATTGTTACTGTCTTTTTGGTTCTTCCCTACAGACTCCTAATTATTTCTTCCCTGCAGACTCCACATTATTTTGATTCAATACAATATTTATTAAGCACTTAGTCTGTGTGAAATATTGTGTTAAGTGCCAGGAATACAAAGATAAAACATTAAACAAAATAGTACAAGGAGCTTACCTTCATCTTTGGGGGTGGGGTGGGGGGTGGTAGGTAGATGGACAAGGGCATATAACATGAAAACAAGTAAATAAAAGACAATTTGAGAAGAAAAAGTACTAACAACTGGAGTGTGGGGAAGGGGGACAATCTTCAAGTAGGAAGTGACACAGTCTTGAAGAAAGCTAAAGATGCTAAAAGGTAGAAATGAGAAAGGAGGATATTCCAGCAGGGGGAACAACCTATAGAAAGGACTGCAACTAAGGGATGGAATGTTTAGGGAACAGGAAGATGGCAAGTCTAGCTGGAATGTAGACTGTTTTAAGGGGAACAGAGTGAAACAAACTGGAAAATGAAAGTTGAAGACAGAATATAGAGAAGTAGGAATTTTTTCCTAAAGACTAATTAGGAGCTACTAAAGTTTCTTAAGCTAGTGAATGACATGGTTAGACTTGAACTTTGGTAAATGTGTCAAGGATGGAGACACAGCAATTCTCCAAGACTAACTGTAGGATCAGGGATAATCTCTAAAGGCAACAGCAAGTTGCATACCTTGAGAGCAGGAACAGAATCATGTTACTGTTTCTTTCTCCAGTGTTTGGCATACAGTTAAGTAGGTGCTTCCTAAATGCTTTTTCACTCCATTCCATGGTATATTCTGACCCTTACACTAAGGCATATTATGGCTAAGATCTTACAAGAACTTAGATGAATACTTACAGGAGGAGGCACACTACAGACAGGGAGATGCTGTCCACTGAAAACCACGGAGCACCCTGGAACCTGCTGTGTATTGCAAGCAGGGATGTGCTGGCCAGTGCAAAGTGGAATCCCATGTGGAGCAACTGTTGTTACAGTATAAGAAACTGGGACTGTGCCTTGATGGAGCTACAGAAGAGATGAATATAATGTTAATGAGCACTAGTGACAGATGACTGATTAAATATTAACATTATGCAAGTGCCAAAATCTATTGAAAAGGGTAATAGATGGTCTCAGAAGATCTGGGTTCCTATCCCAGGTCTGATACTCTCTAAGCTTTGGGACCTTTGGGAAGCTCCATATCTTTAAAATGAATGATCTGGATTAATAATTGCTTTCAACTCTAACATTCAGAATTGTTTTCAAATGAGTATTTCTATATTCTTTATTATTGCATTTTGCCTATATATTCCAACATAGTACAGCTGAATCAACATTTGTTGGATCCTAAGGCCGAGAGAAGATCCTCTACTTTCTCATATAATGATCATTACTATCACTTACATGATACCTACTATGTGACAGGCACTGTACCAGGTGTTTTACACATATTATCTCATTTGATATAATAAACCTGGGAGGTTGATGTTATTTTATCCCCATTTTACAGACGAGGAAATTGAGGCAAACAATGGTTAAGTGACTTGTCCAAGATTACACAGGTAGCAAATGAACTCAAGTCTCTCTCATTCAGGCCCAATGCTCTAACCACTGGACCACCTACTCACCTATCTTTCACGGAATTAGGAAATAGAAGTGTTTGTCTGTTTGAAGCGGAGATGACAGTAGGCGAGCAACCACTGAGACAGTTTTTAAAATTAGATTCCCTTCAGCTCTTCTCAAGATCAAGCCCTCAAAGCAAACTGACTTGCCAAAAAATTACAGAACTTGACAGCAGAAAATAAATTCAAATATTCATATTAGGAAACATAAGTTTGTCATATTTTCCCCTATATTGTAAAATGTGTAATGCAAAGGTTCTGTGGAGAATCTTTTAATGGATTTAGAAAAAACAGTTCTCCATTTACATAGCATAAAATTAGCTCACGAGATGGCTAGGTGGCACAATGAGTAGAGCACTGGCCCTGGAATCAGGAGGACTTGAATTCAAAAGTTCAAATCCAGCCTCAGACCCTTAACACTTACTAGCTGTGTGAGCTCGGGCAAGTCACTTAACCCCAATTGCCCTGCCCTCCCCCCTCCAAAAAGCAAAAAAATAAAATAAAATAAAAAAGAATTGAGCTCACTCTACAAAGGAAAACATTTTATTGGGGGGATGAGAGACAGGTATGGGGTTCTGATGTAAACTTTATAAGGAATTCCCTTCCCTTGGTGACTTGTAGTGTTGGACAGTTGACTGGGGCACTGAGAAGCAAAGTGACAAGGCCAATGCCACATATCTAATATTTAAAGACAGGACTTGAACTCAGGACTTCCTAACTCTAAGACACAATGCCACAGCCCTCCGTCCATGAGGTCATATTACCTTATGGTAAAGAATTAATGTAAATGCCAACCCCCCCCCCCATACATATCTGAATGCCAACCTGAATGCTATTATCTGAATACTCTGATCAAAACCTCAAGGATATCCCTTTACTATTCAACCTAAAAGTTCCCATTCCAATCTCCAGGATTGGGTGAATTTCTTTAGCCTGAGACACACAGATGCCTTTGAGCTAAAAGAAAGCCACAACAATGTCCTTGGTCCTTTTCTGACATTTACAGCTGCTTAAGAGATTCTGAGACTGTCACCCCTTTCCCCTTTAACTGGGGAGTACTAATAAAGTGAAACTACCCATTTTAAATATGAACATTTTCCACAACTCAGACACCGATTTTTGAATTTTGTTGAGAGCTCAAGGTACCCTGTACATGCAAGTTAAATTGCTATGTCTTTTTTTTTTGTGACTAAGAAACTTGACAAAAGGAAGAAATCTCAATGAATTACAGTATCTCTTTAATAGAAGCATTTCAGCACACTACCTGGTCATGTATGTCAACCATCACTGCATTCTGCTGAGGTGGGTGAGCGGCAGGATGTAACATACGTGGGGATACATTCGGAGGATGGAAGGCTCGAGGCTCCTCTATTGCTTGCTGTTGTCCATATGAAAGATGGTGATAGTTTTCATCTTGACTAATGGAATTATGTCGAGAAAGACGATCCCTCCTTCCTCTCTGGCGCCTAACAGGAGGACTGAAACATGTTAAATGTGGACAAGAAGGGAGACAAATTATTTTAGGTTGCCAATAAGATCCTGTGTGCCCTCCCTGCATTACTGGTTATTATGTGAAGATTTGGGGGAATGAAATCTGTGATTTCACTAGTACAGGGAACATCCAATACCAAGAAAGATGAGGACCTTCCTGGCACCTTGTGGTGTCAGAGCAGGAACTCATTTTTTGTGTCATGATCCCACTGACAGTCTGACACTCATGACTCCTCAGAATAATGTTTTTAAATAAAATAAAATATTTAGGATTACAAAGGAAAGCAATTATATTGAAATATAATTATCAAAATATTGTAACAAGTTTTGCAGGTTGTTAAAAACCCATCTGAGGAAATTGCTTGGGGGGGGGGGCACTGAAAAATTAAGTGACTGGTTGAGGTAAGCTCCTAGAGACTAGGAACTTATTTTATTCTTTGTACTTGTATACCAAGTGCCAAGCACAGTGCCTGGTACATGGAAAACACTTAACAAGTGCTTGCTGATTAAGTAACAGATATATCCCCAAAAAGTTCCTTTGTAAACCTTGATCTTGTCTTATACCCTTGACCTGAACTCCCAAAATTTATAATAAAATTTCTGACATATTTTATTACTATGAGGTAACATGGTAGAGTTGAGAGAACATTAGATCCGGAATCAAATAACTCGGGTTTGAAGCCCTGCTCTACTCATTGTCACCTCTTTAATACCTGGCAACTCACTTTGACTCTCTGGTTCCTCTCATCTACAAATAAAATCAGGGGCTAGAGAAGGTTGGAGTCTTATGATCAATAACAGTGGACCAGAAATTCTCTCTCGTTCTAACTCTCAAAATCATGTTAAAAGAGAAACTATGCACAAGAGTTACAGCAATGGCAGCTGCTCCAGAGGCCGAGACAGGATAGAGCCTAACATGGTTATCAGCCTTCAGAATGAACAGTGAAGAATCTGATCCTGAGAAAACTCACTCTATTGGAGTAGTCTGTTGGCTACTGCTGCTGCTATAGCCTCTGCCAGCACACCTTAATCCAGCCTTTGCACAGAATTCTGTGGCTATAAGCAAAAAGCTCAACTCTGCTCCCATTGGGAAAGAGGGAGATATAGGAAGGCAGATGCAGGCTCTGCTTGTGGCTGCACTACAACAGTTCTAGGGGAGAGAATTGAAGAACAGAGGGAATTGATCTACATGAGGGGTTATAGTAGGCCTGAAGGAAAGAGAGAGACTAATGAAAAAATTAATTCCTCAGTGTGAGAAGAGACTAAGACAGCTTTGGGTCTAGCCCCAGGAATTCACTATCAAAGAGGAGGGAGTCAAAAAGTGAGCAATATGGTAACTTCAAGTAGGGAAAATGATCCCAAATATGAAAGATCTCAAGAAGAGGAAATATCAGTTAAAAACTCAGAGCATAAGAAAACAAATCAACAAGGAAATTAAAACAGAAATCATAATGGCCACCAAGATAACTAAATAACCACAAATGTATCTAAATAAATAAAACTGCAAGAAAAAGGAAAAAGAACCAATGCCCCAGGAGAGAACCCCTGGATTTCCCAAAGAGCATGGGACTGTAACAGGATGTTCTAGGATAGTTCAAAAGGGCAACAAGAGTCTTGAAAGAAGAAAAAAGAAAACAAAGGGCAAAATTTATGCCCTCTGCAGCAGAAATAATTAGAATAGAAAAATATCTGAATCCACAGCACTAAGAATCCAGTTAGCAAACAAAAGAGAACAACTGATTGGGAATAAAAATATCCTAAAGTAAAGGACACTCTGGAAGAACAGAAGCAAAAATCAAAACTATTAAAAGAACACAGGAAGATGGCGGAAAGGAAGCAGTAACCTCGCTGAGCTCCTCGGTCACTAAGGCTCAAAGGGTGAATCTGCGTGGAAACCTGAGTGACGGAGCCCACTGGAAGACGAAGTGTGGCAGAGTGCAGCCCAGGAAGATGCCCAGTGTGTCCGGACTGGTGGAGCGCAGAGCGTGTGGGGTCTGCACAGCCCAGACCTAAGAGCAGACAAGCAGACTACACCAGAGAGAGCAAAAGGCCCAGCCTGCAGACTTACCGAGGACGAATCACTGTCATCTCTCAGACGGGTAGGATCACTGGAGCCAGGTAGGAGAGTTGGGCCCTCAGTAGAAAGAGCAGCTTCTCTAGCTGCATTCCGCCCCCAGCCTGGAAGTTTAGAAACTGCCTGCCTGTATAATACAGGGGCTGGAATGGCAAAGTAAATTCTAGCTGCTCCAATCCTCCCATCCCTCCTTCATGAAGCAGAAAACCCAAAGATAAGTCTCCCACCCAGATTGAAAACCCAAGTTAATGGAAATAGCCCCAGGCTTGAGAATCTCCAAGAAGGGGTATAACTGAGTTAGCCAGGAGTCTGAAGAGAAGAGAGGGTGGGGTCCCAACAAGCCCCACCTCTCCTTACCAACAAAAGCCTACTTAGAGCCCAGAGGTATAGAGGCAGAAATCTGAAGTGATCAGACGCACCCATACCTACTCATTTACATCCCTCATTGACTTCCCTGACTTAGGCATAAACTAGCCACCCAGAGGTATTCAAAGTCAAGGATCAGGCCCTAAACTCATAGCCTGAGAAACTAAGAAACAGGAAGTCACAATGGGAAAAAAAGAAGCAGAGAAGGAGAAGGGGAAGGCAAAAAAGTCTATTCGAGCATACTATGCAGGGCAAGAACAACAAAACACACAGGACAATATAGACTCTCTACCCACACTTGAGACCACAGAAGGAAACATGATCTGGTCTCAAGCCCAAATAGCATTCCTGGAGGAGCTTAAGAAAAATTTTAAAGACCAAATCAGGGAGGTAGTGACCAAACTGGAAAAACGTCTCAGTGAAGTAATTGGAGAAAATACCTCCCTAAAAAAGGAACTTCAAAAAATAACTGAAGACCGTAATTCGATAAAAATTAGAAACAATCAAATTGAAGCTCAGAACTCTATGATGAAGCAAGAGTCAATCAAACAAAAAAAGACAATCGAAAAACTGCAAGAAAATGTAAAATATCTCACTGGAAAAATAACTGACCTAGAGAACAGATCCAGGAGAGACAACCTAAGAATTATTGGTCTACCAGAAAGCCATGATGAAAAAAGCAGCCTAGACAACATCCTCCAAGAGATTGTCAAAGAAAACTGTCCTGAGGTCCTGGAATCAGAAGATAAAATAACTATCAACAGAATTCACCGGACTCCTCCTGAGAGAGATACCAAACTGAAAACTCCAAGAAATATAGTAACCAAATTCCAGAACTACAAGATTAAAGAAAAAATTCTACAAGCAGCCAAAAAGAAACAATTCAAATATCGAGGAACTACAGTTAGGATCACGCAGGACCTAGCAGCTTCTACATTAAAAGAGCGGAGGGACTGGAATTTGATATTTCGTAGGGCAAGAGAGCTAGGACTACAACCAAGGATTAACTACCCGGCAAACCTGAGCATAATCTTCCAGGCAAGGAGATGGTCGTTTAATGAAATAAGGGACTTCCAGATGTTCCTGATGAAAAAGCCAGAGCTCAATGGAAAACTTGATCTCCAATTACAAGACTCAAGAAAGACATAAAAAGGTAAACAAAAGAAACACAGACTCACACATGCATAAGTGCACACACCCACACCCACAAACACACGCTCATTATTTGGGATGCAACAAGAGCAAAATGTTCACATCCCTATATGTGGAGCTGATAACTGTCAATATTCAAAATCTTTATAATTATCATGACCTTCAAAAGGGTTATACTTAGATAGAGGGTGTGGGTATGAATGCACTAACCTGATGTCTAAAAAAAAAAAGAACAAAACTATTAAGGGGATCAAAGGTACTGTAATGGGAAAAAGGAAAGGATGAGCTAGGAAAAGGTAAAATATGCCATCTGAAGGGACATTAAAACACACTATAGAAGAGGGGAAAGAAAGAGGGAGAAGAACATCATTTAAACACTATTCTCACTGGTTCTGGTTCAAAGAGGGATCAATTTAATCAGTGACGTTTAAGATTTTAATGTGAATAGACACATAAATTCATTAAATAGAGGAAAAGGAGGGAGGGAGAGGAGCAATGTTTGAAATTTACTCTCATTGGTTTGGAATCAAACGGGGAGTAATTCACTCTGATAAGTATAAAAACTTACTTCGTCCTATAGAAAGCAGAAGGGCAAGGGGGGGGGTGAAAAAGAGGAGACTAAAGGGGGGGATTAGAAGGGAGGGAAACAGTAATAAGGGGAGAGGGTAGGTTAAGAAGAGGGATCACTGGGTGGGAACACTGAGGGAGGGGGTGGTCAAAAGGGAAAACTTCAAGGAGGGGAAGGGAGAAGGAAGAAACAAAAACATAAACAGGGGAGGGAATAGGATGGAGGGAAAGAGACAGATAGTCATTATTACTGTGAATGTGAATGGGACGAACTCTCCCATAAAACAGAGGCGGATAGCAGAATGGATTAAAAACCATAATCCTACAATATGTTGTCTACAAGAAACACATTTGAAACAAAGGGATACCCACAGGATAAGGGTAAAAGGTTGGAGTAAAACTTATTATGCCTCAGCTAAAGTAAAAAAAGCAGGGGTAGCAATACTTATCTCAGATAAAGCAAAAGCAAAAATAGATCTAATCAAAAGAGATAAGGAAGGAAACTAAAGGCACCATCGAGAATGAAGCAATATCACTACTTAAAATATATACACCAAGTGGTATAGCATCTAAATTCCTAGAGGAGAAGTTAAAGGAATTAGAGAAAGAAATAGACAGCAAAACTATACTAGTGGGGGACCTTAATCTTCCCCTCTCCGAACTCAATAAATCTAACCTCAAAACAAACAAGAAAGAAGTTAAGGAGGTGAATAGAATCTTAGAGAGACTAGATATGATGGATCTCTGGAGAAAACTGAATGGGGATAAAAAGGAATTTACTTTCTTCTCAGCAGTGCATGGTACATACTCAAAAACCTCACAATCCAGTGCAGAAAGGCAGAAATATTAAGCGCATCATTCTCAGATCATGATGCAATAAAAATTATATGCAATAAAGGGCCATGGAAAGATAAGACTAAAAACTAATTGGAAATTAAACAATTTAAACCTAAAAAACTGGTGGGTCAAACAAGAATTTATAGAAACAATCAATAATTTCATTCAAGAGAATGATAATAATGAAACAACATACCAAAATTTGTGGGATGCACTAAAGGCAGTTCTCAGGGGAAGTTTTATATCCCTGAGTGCATACTTAATTAAAACAGAGAGAAGCGAAGTCAATGAATTGGACATGCAATTGAAAAAGCTAGAAAAAGAACAAATTGAAAATCCCAATTTAAGTACTAAATTAGAAATATTGAAAACCAAAGGTGAGATTAATAAAATTGAAATTAAGAAAACCATTGAATTAATAAATAAAACTAAGAGCTGGTTTTATGAAAAAATCAACAAAATTGATAGACCCTTAGTCAATATGATAAAAAAAAAAGAAGAAAACCAAATTATGAGTATCAAAAATAAAAAGGGTGAATCTACCTCTAATGAAGAGGAAATCAAAAAAATAATGAGGAATTATTTTTCCCAGTTGTATGCACATAAATATGACAATCTTAGTGAAATGGATGAATATTTACAAAATCACAAGTTGCCCAGATTAACTGAAGAGGAAATGAATTACCTAAATAACCCCATCTCAGAAAAAGAAATCAAACAAGCCATCAAAGAACTCCCTAGGAAAAAATCTCCAGGGCCAGATGGGTTTACTAGTGAATTCTATCAAACATTTAAAGAACAATTGATTCCAATACTCTACAAACTATTTGGGAAAATTAGTGAAGAAGGAGTCCTACCAAACTCTTTCTATGACACAAATATGGTACTGATTCCTAAATCAGGAAGAGATAAAACAGAGAAAGAAAATTATAGACCAATTTCCCTCATGAATTTAGATGCAAAAATTCTAAATAAAATATTAGCCAAAAGACTCCAACAACTCATCACAAAAATAATACACTCTGATCAGGTAGGATTCATTCCAGGAATGCAAAGATGGTTTAATATTAGGAAAACCATCAGTATAATTGAGCACATCAACAATAAAACTAGCAGAAACCACATGATCATCTCAATAGATGCAGAAAAGGCTTCTGACAAAGTATAACACCCATTCCTATTTAAAACACTAGAAAGCATAGGAATAAATGGAGCCTTCCTCAAAATAGTTGATAGCATCTATTTAAAACCATCAGCAAGTATTATATGCAATGGGGATAAACTAGAAGCCTTTCCAATAAGATCAGGAGTGAAACAAGGGTGTCCACTGTCACCCCTCTTATTCAATCTGGTACTAGAAACACTAGCAGTAGCAATTAGAGAAGAAAAAAAAAAAAGGAATCAAATTAGGTAAAGAAGTGACCAAGCTATCACTCTTCGCAGATGATATGATGATATACTTAGAGAATCCTAGAGAATCAAGTAAAAAACTACTAGAGACAATAAATAAATTTGGCAAAGTTTCAGGATATAAAATAAACCCACATAAATCCTCAGCATTCCTGTACATCTCTAATGAAACTCAACAGCAAGAGATAGAAAGAGAAATCCCATTTAAAGTCACTGTAGACATTATAAAATATTTGGGAATCTACTTGCCAAAACAAACCCAGAATCTATATGATCACAACTACAAAACACTTCTCACACAAATAAAAGCAGATCTAAATAGTTGGAAAAATATCAATTGCTCGTGGCTGGGTCGAGCTAATATAATAAAAATGACAATTTTACCCAAACTAAACTATATATTTAGTGCCATACCAATCAATTTACCAAAAAACTACTTTCTAGAGTTAGACAAAATAATAACAAAATTTATTTGGAAAAACAAACGGTCTAGAATATCAAGGGAATTAATGAAAAGAAATGCTAGGGAAGGTGGACTAGCTATGCCAGATCTTAATCTGTATTATACAGCAGCAGTCATCAAAACTGCTTGGTACTGGCAGAGGTGTAGAGTAGTGGATCAATGGAATAGATTAGGCGCAGGAGACCCAGCAGTTAATGAATATAGCAATCTATTGTTCGATAAGCCCAAAGACCCCAGTTTTTGGGAATGCACTATTTGACAAAAACTGCTGGGAAAACTGGAATACAGTATGGCAGAAACTGGGCATAGATCATTATCTAACACCATATGCCAAAATCAAGTCCAAATGGGTGCATGATCTAGGTGTAAAGGATGATACTGTAAGCAATTTGGAAAAGCAAGGAATAGTTTACCTGACAGATCTGTGGAGAGGGGAAGACTTTAGGACCAAACAAGAATTAGAGAGCATTACAAAATGCAAAATGGATAATTTTGATTACATTAAATTGAAAAGCTTCTGTACAAACAAAGCCAATGTAACCAAGATCAAGAGGGAGGTGGGAAATTGCGAAAGAATTTTTACAACTTGTGTCTCTGATAAAGGACTCATCTCTAAAATTTATAGAGAATTGAGCCAAATCTATATGAATACAAGTCATTCCCCAATTGATAAGTGGTCAAAGGATATGAACAGGAAATTTTCAGAGAAAGAAATTAAAGATATCTATAAGCATATGAAGAAATGCTCTAAATCACTATTAATTAGAGAAATGCAAATCAAAACAACTCTGAGATACCACATCCCTCCAGTCAGATTGGCTAAGATGACAAAACAAGAAAGTGACAAATGCTGGAGAGGATGTGGACAAATTGGAACATTAATACATTGCTGGTGGAGTTGTGAACTTATCCAACCATTCTGGAGAGCAATCTGGAATTATGCCCAAAGGATTATAAATAATTTCATACCCTTTGACCCAGCCATACCACTTCTAGGGTTATATCCCAAAGAGATCATAGAAGTGGAAGGAAGACCCATATGTACAAAAATATTTTTAGCAACCCTTTTGGTGGTTGCAAAGAATTGGAAACTGAAGGGGTACCCACTAATTGGGGAATGGCTAAACAAGTTGTGGTATATGAATGTAATGGAATATTATTGTGCTATAAGAAATGAAGAGGTGACGGATTTCATAATTACTTGGAGAGACTTATACAAACTGATGCTGAGCGAGAAGAGTAGAATCAGAAGAAATCTGTATACAATCACAGACATACCATATCTGTGATGACCAACTATGACAGACTGGACTCTTTTCAGCAATGTAGTCATATAAGTTAATCCCGAAAGACTCAAGAAAGTGAGAAATGCCCCATCCAGAGATATAACTAGAAAGAACTGAACCTGAATCCCGATGGAAGCAAACTAAATGATCTTGTTCTTTTCATTGTTTGGTTTTATTTCTTCCTTACCATCTTTCATCCCACCTAGTACAATACGCCTTTGTAATTGGAATAATGTCTAATATGAATGCATTTGCAGATCATATACTGAACTATATGCTGTCGTGTGGGGAGGGGGGAGGGAAGTAAAGGAAATTTGAAAATCAAGGAACTATGGAATTGAAACTTGTTGACTGAAACTAAACTAATAAATTAATTAAAAAAAAAAGAACACAGGATTTTTATATAAACAAAACACATTGATTTTGAAGACAGTGAATAAAGACAACTTAAAAATCATAAGCCTCCAAGAAGATAAAAACATGCTAAATTAGATGACCTCTAAGGTCTTTTGTGGTTGTTGAGTCATTTTCAGCTGCATTCAACTCTTCATGACCCCATTTGGGGTTTTCTTAGCAAAGTTAATGGAGAGATTTGACATTTCCCTCACCGGGACATTTTACAGAAGAGGAAACCGAGGCAAAGTTAAGTAACTTGCCCAGAGTCACACGGCTAGTGTCTGAGGCTGGATTTAAACTCAGGAAGATGAATCTTTCTGATTCCAGGTTTGGTACTCTAACCTCTATGCCATCTCACTGCCCTAAGGTCTTTTAAAAGCTCTAAATCCTAAGAACTTCAATAAACAATGAACTGCTACAATTCAATAAACAATATAATATTAGGTTTACTAATTAAGCATGTAAGTATTCACTAGACAAGAGCACTGTGCTAGATATACATGGAGTGAGAAAGTTTATGGAAGATCTATCCATTTCATGGGGCAGTGAATAGAGCACCAGCCCTGGAGTCAGGAGGACTTGAGTTCAAATCAGGCCTCAGACACTTAACACAAAAAACTAGCTATGGGACCTTGGGCAAGTTACTTAACCCCAACTGCCCTCCAAAAAGCAAAAAAAAAAAAAGTATCCCCTGACTTTAAGGAACTAACATTATAATAGGACAAAAAACAACACTGGAAACTATTAAGATATAACAATTATAGTGAATGATTATATGAAGTAACAAAATAAACTGCTATGTGATATCTGGGGGAAATCTATTACTGACTGGGAGGTATCAGGGAAACAATTTTAAACTGACAGCATCGTCTGAATTACATTTTAAAGAATGGGAAGGAAATCAATAGGTAAAGGGAAATGAGAAAGAAAAATACATTGAAGTATGTAATGTATATTGGGGTGCAGACTTGTCAAGTTGGAGTAGAACACAGAGTAAATAGAAGAAATATTTTTAAAAAATGGGAAGATAATTTGCCATCATATTGTGGCAGGCCTGGATACAAGAGGGAGCCACAAAGCAATTTTGAGCAGAGGACAGACATGCTCAGATCCATGCAAAAAAATATATATATATACAAATATATATACACACACATATATATGTATAATATTAGAGCAGTAATGGATTATGGTTGCTTGAAAATGAAAAGAGCATTTATGTACTGCTAATTGTTAATTCAATTCAACTAAGCACTTATATACCTCAGGTCCTCTGGTAGGTGCTGAAGACACAGATACAAAAAGGAACAGTCCCAGTCCTCACTCAAGCAGTTTATATTCTACTGGAGTGGGAGGTAAAGGAGTTAACCTGTACACAGACTGGTAAATTCAAAATACACACAAAGTAAATACAAAGTAAGTGGGGGTAGGGATAAGAAAAGCAAATTAAATAGTGCTATACTAATCATATATGTAGACATATTTGATAGGATTAGACACAAATCACAAAAATTTACATGGTGGAATATCAAGGCCAGGAATTCCAAGGGAAATAATTTCGTTAAAATAGGAATAAGGAATAAAGGGAATTTAGTGTTACCAGATCTCAAATTTACATTATAAAGCAGTTAACTATTAAAACTGTCTGGTGCTAAAGAAAAAATAAAAAGTAAGTCAACAAAAAAGTTTAGATAAGGAAGAACTAGGAGCAATGGGTAAAGCATATGAATGAATGGCAGAGCCATTTATTAAGCACTTATGTGCTAGACACCAGACAGTGCATTAAAAATACCAAGTAATGAGGAAGTGACAAGAATGTAAGCCACTTTACCCCCAACACCTAGAAAGCCATTTCTGATAATAAATAAATGAGGGGGAAGGGTGGAGCCAAGATGCCAGAGTAGAAACAGCAATTCCACAGCGCTCCAGCCCACACCACTTCAAAACCATGTAAAAGGGGACTCTGAACAACCTCTGGAGCTCCAGCACCCACAGAACGACACAGAGAAGCTAACCTCCCACTGAGGACAGCCCAGCATCCCTGCAGGGAGTAGCCAGCCCAGCGCTCTGGGAACCAGGCGGTGAGTCAGAGGTTTTAGCCCCAGGGCATCGAGCTAGAGGGACCCCAGAACACCCGAAGCTATAGCTTTTCCAAAATTACCAACACATAGATGCCTAGGACAAAGTAAGAGTTGAGTGCCCTAAGGACTTTGGGCCCAGTATTTGGTAATGCATCAGCTTCTTCCCCTGGACGTGAAAAGCCACTGAGGAGCCGAGGCACAGCCGCAATTTTGCAGCTTCAGCTCCTGGCCTGAAAACTGTAGGGGGATCCGGCAATCAGTCTGGGGGGGGGGGGGAATTGCTCTTGCTTTAACCTCCCTGGATTGGGGCTGTGGTCTGGGGTGGAGGTCTTGGGGTGTGTGTCCATCTTGGCAGAGTGTGTGGGGGCTTCAGGGAGAGCACCCAACTAATACCTCCAGCAGTTGAGAAGACCCCAACATTTGCGATGGAAGCTCCCCTGTCTGGTGGCAGAGTCCTACTGTGGCAACAAGCCCCAAAATCAAGCAATTAAGTGGTAACATGCCTAGGCAAAGGAAACAAAACAAACAGAAAAATGCAACATTAGACTCCTATTTTGGGGGCAAAGAAGACCAAAGCATGGAACAGGAGGAGGACTGTGAGGTCAGAACTCCTGCACCATAAGCCCCAAATGAAAATATGAGTAGGTTACAGGCCATAGAGGACCTTAAGAAGGATTTTAAAAACCAAATAAGAGAAGTGGAGGAAAAATTGGGAAGAGAACTGAGAAGGATGCAGGAAAAATATGAAATGAGAGTCAATAGCCTGACTGAGGAAAATAACACTTTAAAAAATAGACTAACTCAAGTGGCAAAGGAGGCTCAAAAGGGCAATGAGGAGAAGAATGCCTTAAAAAGCCAACTTTGCCAGTTGGAAAAAGTATCTCAAAAGCTCACTGAGGAGATTCATTCATTCAGAGTTAGACTGGAGCAAATGAAAGCTAATGACTTTATGAGAAATCAAGATGCTGTTAAACAGATCCAAGCAATTGAAAGAATAGAAGGCAATGTGAAATATTACATGGGAAAAACCACTAAACTGGAAAATAGATCCAGGAGAGATAATTTAAAAATTATTGGACTACCTGAAAGCCATGATCAAAGAAAGAACCTAGAAATCACCCTTCAAGAAATTCTCAAGGAAAACTGCCCTGATGTGTTAGACCCAGAGGGCAAAAAAGAGGTTGAAAGAATCCAGAGATCACCTCCTGAAAAAGATGCCAAAAAGAAAACTCCTAGGAATATTATAGCCAGGTTCCAGAATTCCCAGATCAAGGAGAAAATACTACAAGCAGCCAGGAAGAAACAATTTCAATATTGTGGAAACACAATCAGAATAGCCCAGGACCTGGCAGCTTCTACACTGAGGGATCAAAGGGCATGGAATATGATATTCCAGAGGGCAAAAGACCTGGGATTAAAACCAAGAATCACCTACCCAGCAAAACTGAGTATCTTGTTTCAGAGGAAAATATGGTCATTCAGTGGAATAGAGGACTTTCAAGCATTCTTGAGGAAAAAACCAGAGTTGAATAGAAAATTTGACATTCAGACACAAGAAGCAAGAGATGCTTGAGAAGGTAATCAGGGAAAAGAAATCAAAAGGAACTTATCAAAGTTGAACTATTTACATTCCTACATGGAAAAACAATAACAGTGACTGATGAAACCTTTCTCAGTATGAAAATAATGGAAGAAGGGTATATGGGCATATGAATACATATGTGAATGTGTGTATATATGTTTACAGGTATACATGGATAGAGGGCACAGGTCGAATTTGGTAGGAAGGGATGATAATTAAGGGGTGAAATTAAGAGGTGAGAGAGGAATGTGGCAAGAGGAGATGGGGAGAGACAGGGTGGGGTAAACTATCTCATGTAGAAGAGGCAAGGGGAAATGGTTGCAGGGGAGGGGAAGAACAGGAAGGCAAAAAGGCAAAACCATATTCTCATTGAATTTGGCTCAGGGAGAGAATGACATACATACTAAATGGGATATCTCACCCTGCAGGAGAGTAGGGGGGAGGGGGATGAGAGGGGAGGACATTTTGAGGGGGAAGGGGAGGTTGGAGGCACCCACTTTTGAAGAGGGACAGGATCAAAGTAGGGAATGGACCAGATGGGGGGTGGGATGGAAATATAGTCAGTGTTTTACAATATATCTACTATGGTAATGTTTTGCACAGCTATACATGTACAACATATACTGAATTGCTTATCTTCCCAGCAGAGTATGTGACAAGGGAATGGATCTGGAATTCGAAGTTTTAAAATTAAATCTTTCAAATATATATAAATACTATTATTAATACTATTTTGCATGTAACTGGGAGATAAGATGTGCAGGCATTGGGACACAGAGATTCACCTTGCCCTAATGGAAAAGTCGAAGGGGGTATGGGAGAAGATATGGGAGAGAGCAGATTGGATGAAGGGGATATCCTGTGGGACTGCTCTTCTGGGGTGGTGGGTAGGGGGAAAACGGGGAAAAAATTGTAACTCAAAATCTGATGGAAATGAATGATGTAAACCAGAAGTTAATAAAGCATTTTGAAAATAAAATAAAATAAAATAAATTAGAGCGGAGAGCGTAATCAGTTTAGGGATACTAATGTATCAATTAACAAATATTTACTTAATGTACCAGGAACTGTGCTAAGCAGTAGGGATTTAAAGACAAAAGTGAAGCAATCTGGTCCTCAAGGAGCTTGTATTCTAACAGAAACACCAACAGAAACACAGAACAAAACAGAGAATCCTGGCATTGGGGAGGTGGAAGGCATTAGGAGCTACTGGGCATAAGGAATGACTCATGTAGAATGTGGAGCTAAAGATGAGTCTCAAAGGAAACCAACAATTCCAAGAAGTAGAGACAAGGAAGAACTGCATAACAGACAGTGGACAGGAAGTACAAAGCAAAGAGATGAAAGATCCAGCGACCTGTGTGAAGAGCAGTAAGAAAGCCAGTTTGGTACACTGTACAGTGCTGAGAGGAAAGTAACATATAATAAGGGTGTATTAGGAAGGGTGGGCATAGGTTGTGGAGGGATTAAAATGCCAAATAGAAGGGTTTATATTTGATCCTTGTGGTTTTAGGGAGTCACTGGATCTTACTGAAGGGCAGAGAGGATGACATAGTTAACTCCTACACTTTAGAAAATTTACTTGAGCAGCTGTGTAAAGGATGAATTAGAATCAGAAGAGATTTGAGAAGAATTTAGAAAGCAATTGCTATGTCCAGGAGAGAAGTGATGATGGGCTGAACTACGGTGGCTATGGTATGAGTAGAAATATAGGGACATTTCAAGGATAGTGTAGAAGTGGAAAGGACAAGATGTGGTAACTGACTAGAAATATGAGGATTCAAGGATGATACTGAAGCTGCTTAGCTAGCTGTCTTAAAGGATGGCAGTATTCTTGATAGAGATTATAAGTAGTATAAAGAGTAGCATTATAAGTTTTTGTAACAGGGGTGGGGTAAAGATAAAGATAATGAATACTATCTTAGACACAGTGAGTTTGAGATACCTATGGGGCATGCAATTGGAAATGTCCAGTAAGTAAGTAAATGTCTGTGATGTAGGAATGGAACTCAGGATAAAGACTAGGACTAGAGCTGGGAGTCTCTGTAGAGATGATGATTAAATCAATGGAAACTCAAGATCACCAAGAGAGAAAG